>JAPDSC010052431.1:0-18846 GCA_026290005.1 Latrodectus geometricus | reverse complement strand
GATCCAAAGTATGATTACAAATATAAAATCAATTTTTGTAAATATTTGGAAACGTTTCCTCAGAAATTAATTTCCAAAAATCAGTATCGCTAAATATGCTCTGGATTTAAGAAATATATCGCAGCTTAATTTAATAATTTCTTTCTTGACCGTGACTTATGTGATATCTTTTAAATGTCCTATTTTTTCAGATACTCCATCAATGTTGCCATTTTCATTAAATGGAAATATCATAAAATTGAGTATTTCTTTAAACCTAATTAAGTCAGCGAATCTTCTTTCAAATTCTTCAAACAAAACTAGTAAGCATTAAGTGAAATCTTCAAAGTCTCGGCTTGGATTATGGATGCGCTCTTCCTCCATGTTTTTGAAGTTTCTCAATTCATGTTTTCTTAATTGAGATGCATAACTTTCTATAGTTCTTTTTAATGTTTTAATCGCGCTCATCATGTCCGTTTTAGGTTTTAAGTCATAAACCTTTAATCATAAATCTTTGTACTGTTTGTTTTGGGTTTTAAAGCGTAGACTGCAGTTAATTTTTATTTTAAATAATTCATTGATCCTATGTCATAAGTCATAAATTAGATTCTTAATATCCGAGGTCATTATCGGGATGGTTGAGTGGACTACCTAAAATGTCTTCGCGGTCTACCAGTTGACCACGGTCTACGTCATGTCCATCCCTGATGTATACAGAAGGTGTCAGAGATTTCCGGAACATCACTGGTTGTGGTGAAAATATCAGCTATTGTTTCGAAATATGATGGAAAAAATTTATGAGATTTCTTCTAATACAATGAAAAAATTATACAAATAGGGTAAAAAGTATTTTCAATTATCATATTAATCAAAAGTTTTCCAACTGAAATCAAAATTTTTTAAAGATTGAAAATAAATATTTTCTTTTTTTCGAGATGGTATGCATCCTATATGGAAAGTTTTATAGACAGCGAGAATTTTGCGAAAAATATTTTTCAAATCTTCATTTGCTAATAACAATTTTAAAAGTAAAATGATGTTGTGAAGTATTTAAAACTGGATGTTATTTACTGTATGTATTTGTTAACACTACTCACCTTAAGATTTTCGAAAATTAAAGTGACTGTATTTAGAATTTCACTAAGACAGTGATGTATGGAGCAATTGCCCCGTGCCACCTCATCATAAGGGAAGCCAAAATCGAAATTTTTTTTTCTTTTTGTTTTCTCCAAAACCGCATATTGTTGCTCGTAAGCAAACTTATTTCAATATTCAATATAGGAAATTATTATTTTAATATAGTGAATTTCCAATTCATTAGATTGCGCTAAATTTATTTCTTGTATCTCGTTATTAATATTTGGTTAAGCCACGAGAAATTTTCGCCATTTTTTTAACTTCTTCTATTTTATTCAGCTGAACTCATACGAGATTCTAACTTCGGCAAGATTATCACGAACCTCATTCGCATGATCCCTTAATCAATAGAATTTGCATAGACATAGACTTTCGTTCACGGTCCTGATATATTCACACGACAGAAAGAGGACAGGTTGTTTGAAGATGGTGATATATTAGATTCGTTGGTCGAAGATGTGGTGACGAGGTGTCCAGAGGGAGCCGTTGACCTCTTTTAATAACAAGGGTATAGAACCTAAAATTACACTACTAGATCTATGCATGGTAACAATGATGAATAAAAGAATAAGTACTCCCAGATTCAGTGCTTGCATGGTGACTCATAAGTAGTTACAGGAGCTAGTTACCAGAAATTAAGACACTGATATATATACAAAATAAATGATAAAACTCATATAAAATCAACATAATCAAAGGAAATAGTCCAAAATTTATTACAAGTAAAGTTATTGACCTAAATGTTTGGGCAGAAAGCCCGTTGCGGTTTAGAAAACCTTTTAGCGGCTCCATCAATCGGCGCTGGAGACGAGAGTCCCGCTTTCTCCAGGATATAAGCAAACAAATGTTTCTAAACAAATGGGAGGGGGGGGGGCAATCTATGTCAATTTAGGGTTTGAGAAAGAGAGATAATTATTCAGTTGTGGGGGGCGATCCTGAGGACGGCCCTGGGTCTGTGAAAATGTATTAATTCATATGGATTATAGTTGTCAATTTTTTGAATTTCAGAATTATTTATGTTATAAAATTTATTGTAAAAACTGAATGAGAGATGCTTGGTGTAATTTATTAGAGTGAGCATCCCTTAGTTCTTATGAATGTGAGTTGGCTCCTTAAGTATAGGGCTCAGATTTTGAAATAAGCCTGAGTAGTTTATTCTGCTTGCGTTCGATGATGGATAAGTTCGTCATACATGCTCCACTCAAAGTCGGTGCTGCTTAAGTTACGATCGGCCTGAGGTAAGACTTGTAGATCAAGAGCTTATTACTAAGGGACAATTTTCAGTTCAAGGCTGTAAGTTGGAAGAGGGTTTTTGTAGCTCCAATGAATTTGTTTTTGATATCAGTAATGTGTAGCTTCCAGGTCAATCTTTTATCGAGATGTCAGTTTTCCATTTAATCTTTTCACCTGCAATTTGGATGTTACAGCAATTTTTTACAGAAGTGAATTGCCTGGGTTTTAGCCACGTTTATTTTATTTCTCCAAATTTTATAGTCCATTTGTTTATTTCATTAAGGTGTTCATTAAGTATATCTCTTATGACATGATGTTTGGGTCCGGAAGCAATAACGGCAGTGTCATTTGCGAAGACAGAGCGTGGTGCGTAGGTCTTGAGGAATATTATTAATGTACAAATTAAATAAGAAGGGACCCTACAGTGATCCTTGGAGGACGCCTGCCAAAATGGGCCTTTCTGATGAGTGAGTGGAGTTTATCCTGACGGTAAATGTTCTATTAGGTACGTAGTTTCGTATGAGCATGGTTAGGTGCAGGGGGAAGTTATACTTAATCATTTTATAAATAAGCCCTTCCGTGCCACACCTTATCAAATGCCTTTTCGATATCTAGGCTAGGAACTCTCCGCCAGTGGAGATTCTGACAGCAATAATCTTGGAAATTTTTCTAAATCTCTTTGCAACTGATGCACTGTCGATAGTTGCCTCCTACACCTAAACTCGAGTGGAATGTTAAATGTTTAACGATGTAACTCTCTACTATATTTTCCATGTTACTTTTCCATGTTACGGAGCAGAGAGATGTGGCACAAAGTCATCGGTATAATTTGCGATCTATCAGATTTGTCTCGTTATCTCGTTATCTAAATACAAGTACAGAGTGTCGGCCTGCTAAGCAGGCCTTTACTCTTTCATCTGAAATATTTCCAAGAGGAAAACTTGACTTTGTTGGCGATGAGACGCTGCGGCTGTAGCGTGAGAAGCTGGCTTGACTGTGGCGACCTATCAAGCTTTCAGTAGAGAACTGGTGGGCGGGAAGATAATACTTGAATAAATGGAATTATGTTCAAATATTTACAGCAACAGTCTATCCATTGTCTAAGAGAAAATGCCTAGCAATGGGTCTGTAAGGACAATCTTCAGTTAAGAATTTATAATTAAAGATTTCACAAAATTCATTTTCCTTACACTTTCTTCCTTTTTCAAAGAATTTTTTACTTAATTTAGCAATCTGATCTAGAATATTGTCAATTTTTAGATCTTTAGCGATATTTTTGTTTCGAATATACCATGGAGCATTGGTGATTTTTCTGAGTTGTTTGTTCTGAAAAACATTCAATTTATGTTTATCTTTTTCTTTAATGGTATGCCAAACTGGAGAGGCATAGGTTATAATAGGACGAATCATGGAGATATAAAGCAGTCTTTTAAGCTTGAGTGAAAGTTTAGAGTTTTTTCCAAGAATATTAGAGAGGCATCCAGATGCTTGATTTCCTTTTTTAGTAATGTTGTCAATATGTAAAGACCATGTAAGTTGGTTAGTTAAAGTAAGCCCCAGATATTTCGTTGATTTTACTTCAGGGATGATTTTATTGAATAGAATTAATTTGTCATGATTTAGATGTTTTAACTTATTTCTCTTTTTTCTCTTAAATACAATTAGTTGAGATTTCTCAGCATTAATGGCTATTCTATAATCTTTGCACCAGTTTTCAATATCATAAAGTATAATTTGTAATTTATTAATTGCAATGTTGGGTTGCATAGATTCAGCTATAATTGCTGTATCATCAGCATAAAAGGCAAGCTTTATATTATTTTCATTATTTTCTGTGCCAGGGAAGTCAGAAGTATAAAATAAATATAAAATGGGTCCCAAGATGCTACCTTGAGGAACACCAGCATTGATTTTTAGAGTAAGAGAGTCTTCTTTGTTGAAATTTACATGAAAAAATCTATTTGTCAAATAGGATATTAGAAGAAGTATGATATCTGGATTAAAATTCAATTTGATTAATTTATAAATAAGACCTTCATGCCACACTTTATCAAAAGCTTTGGAAATGTCTAGCATTACCATTGCTGTATATATATTTTTATGAAAATTTTGGCCTAGAATTTCAGTAATTCTGATAAGTTGTTTTGTTGTGGAAAGGTTATGCCTAAATCCATATTGTTGATTTGGTAAGAGTTGCATATAGCATTTAATTCTATTATATATGATTTTTTCAAAAATTTTTCCTAAAGTAGGGAGTAGACTTATAGGTCTATAATTCTCTGGAAGTCTGGGATCTTTTCCTGGCTTGTTAAATAAGATGAAGGTAGCATTTTTCCAAATTGTAGGGAAGTAGGAGATTTTGAGACATTGATTATAAATATTTAATAGTTTATTAATGTATGCAATTGGCAAATATTTGATCATACTGTTAGTGATATTATCACATCCTGGTGCTTTTTTGATTTTTAATTTTTTAATGATGATAATAACTTCTTCAAGTTCTGCAGGAGGTATTGAAGCTGTTGGTTTGGTTTGAGTGATGAAGTTTTGAGTGATTTCATTGATGTTGTTAGTGAAGTTAAAGTTGACATTTTTATTTGGTTGAAATTGCTGGAATAAAGTATGAGCAAAGATGTCCAATTTTTCTTGATTGGAATACACTGGTCCTGTTGGTCCGATTATGCTATGGCTATTGATTGTTTTTCTTTTTAGCTGTTTAGCTAAAGTCCAAATGGTCTAGTTCTAGTTATTGTTAGGTTTCTAGCCCAGAGGGCCATATCCCTTCTATTCCTAAGAAGTTATTTCAACAACATAGATAGACAGTAGATTCATATTAAGATAAGTGTTCCCAATAAAATAAACTGTTCCTGCATGATGAATTATAGAATTCCAAACAAAATAAACACAAAAGTTACAAGAGAGAAATAGTAAATTGAAAAAACAAGGTACAATAAACACATAGAACTGTATAGTACTTATTTTATTTCTTTATCTTTTGATTTTAATTATTTATTATTTCTTAAATTATAAACAAACAAAGAATACACAAATATTTACAAACAAAAAATATATTCAACTCAGTACCCCAATGAAGGGCAATCAGCAAGAAATTGAAACAAAAGAAAAAGTGTCAAAAAATAAATAAATAAATAAATAAATATTTTTATTTTGAACTTAATTAGCTTGTTGCTGGGTTTAAACGCAGCACGGCCCTGGGTCTGTGGAAATTAATGATTTCATACGGGCTATAGTTCTCAATAGATTGAATTTCTGCATTATTAATTTCATTAAGTTTTTCAAAAAATCTAAATGCTAGGAATTTAATATATTTTTTTAATGAAAGGACACCTAGATTATTGCGAATTTGTTCGTTTCTGATATAGTAGTCAGATTTTGAGATTAGTCTGAGGAGTTTGCTTTGCTGACCATCCAGCTGTTTAATATTAGTTAATGCAGCACTTCCCCAGATTGGTGCAGCGTATGTAATTATTGGTCGTATAAATGACTTATATATGAGTAACTTATTACTCATGGATAGATTAGAATTGTACGCAATTAGTGGATAAAGGGTTGATTTGGCTGAAATTAATTTTAATTTAGTTTTCCTAATATGTGATTTCCAGGTGAGTCTTTTATCTAGTGTAAGTCCGAGGTAATCAACGGTATCTGACCAGGGGACAGGATACCCGTTGAGTTTAATCTGGGGGGGTGGAGTTCTTTTTTTAGTAAAAACGACCGCCTTTGATTTATTTGGGTTAATTTTGATTTTCCAAATATCTAGCCATTTTTCAATAGCCATGATATGTTCGGAGATGTGGGCATGAATTTTCCACATTTTTGTGCTGGATGCCAGTACAGCAGTGTCATCAGCAAACAAACAGAGCATAGTGTTAGGATGCTGAGGAATATCGTTGACGTAGATGTTGAATAAAAACGGACCCAGCAGGGATCCCTGTGGGACGCCTGCAAGAATGGGTCTGTTTTGGGAATAAGTTTTTCCGACTCTAACAGAGAAAGTTCTTTTAGATAGGTAGTTATCTATAAGGAAAACCAGATAGGGGGGGAAATTGAATTTAATTAGTTTAAATATCAGACCTTTATGCCAAACTCTATCAAAAGCTTTTTCTACGTCAATGAATATTCCTCCCGTCGATTTTTTCTTGGCAAAACCTTTAGATATTTTCTCCACCACCCTGAGTAGTTGATGGGTGGTCGAAAGCTTTCTCCGAAATCCAAACTGCTGAGGGATGATTATTTGGTTCATCTCATCACAATCTGATAACTTTTGAAGAATTGCTTTTTCAGTTATTTTTGCAAGGGTCGGTAGTAGGGAAATCGGCCTGTAGCTCGACGGCTGCTGTTTGCACTTGCCCTGTTTGTGGAGCGGTATGATAATTGCCCTCTTCCAGATATCAGGAAAATGGCCAGTTTTTATAATTCCATTTATAATCTCCGTTAGATAGCAAATTGCTCTGATTGGTAACTGTTTAATAATTTTATTGGTAATCAAATCATGACCAGGGCTTTTTTTTGGTTTAAGATTTTTAATGGTCATTTCAATTTCAGATGCCGGTGTTTCAACAGGGAATTGGTGAATATAATTTTTATTATAAAATTCAAAAATTACATTGTTGATAGCATTATCAGTTAGCGGTTTATTAATGTTATTTGGTTGAAATTGCTTTTCTAGACTGGCTGCCAGACATTCTGCCTTTTCAAAGTCCGTTAGTGCGACTTTCACACCATCTATAAGGGGGGGAATACACTCTTTGGTTTTTTTCCGCTTGTTAATTGCTCTCCAGAAGGATCCATCCTCCACATTGAGGCTTTTTAAATAATTGCTATAGGATTGTTGGTTAAAATCAGTAATATTATTTTTGATTTGTCGTTTTAATGAGTTAATTTGATTTTTAATAAACGGGCATCTGGTGCGATTATGGATCTTCCTCAATTTATTACGGTTTTTGATAAGGTTAATTATGTTGTCAGGAAGATAGTTTATAGACTGCTTAGGTTTAAAGAATTTACTAGACTCTAATGAACTATTAATTATGGAAGTTAGATTTGAGACACTATTGTCGATTAAAAGTGGAGTGTTGATAGACTTGAATGCAGAGTCCTTAATTAGTTTATTCACTTTTTCTCTAAATTTATTCCAATTATAACAAGTTCTTAGAAATTCGCTTTCCTGTTGTGATGAGTTGCTGTAATAGATTAAAACCGGAAAGTGATCTGATGGTAGTTCTTCAATCGTTGACATCTTAATTGGGGGTTGGACACCCCTGGAGAGCATTAGATCTATATAATTACCATGGATGTGGCCGTAGTGGGTGGGTTTATCTGGGTGAAATAATTCAAAGTCAGTTTTGCAAATGAAGTTGTTTAACAGCCTTCCGGTGTTGTTTGAATATGCACAACCCCAGTTATGGTGTTTCGCATTTAAGTCACCACCAATTATTATTTTAAAGTTGACAGAGGCTAAGTTTTCTATATCCATATTAAGAAGAGAGGAATTGGGGGAAGGAGGAATATAAAACGACACGAGAGCAATATCAGAAGAATCGGCAAAATGTAATTTGACCATGGTTGCTTCAGTGAAGTATAATTTTGGAGTGGGAAATTTAGTGTGACTGATTTTGTTTTTAATTATGATGGCCGTACCACCCTGATGGACAGAACGATCATTACGGTACATGGAGTAATTGGGAATATTAATTTTGTGAGAATTAATTAAATGAGTCTCCTGTAGGAGAATAACATCCGGGCTATTTTGATTAATGAATAATTTAAATTCGGCTAGTTTATTGTATAGCCCATTCGCGTTCCAAATCATAATTTTTAAATTTTCAAATTTTTTAATTCCCATTAGTATTATCGTTTGTACTGAGGGCTTTTAATAGGAGACTAACTTTGTCTGTTGGATGGACTGCTTTCTCTAAGAGGGGCACAACCTGCAAGAGAGCTGGGTATGCTTTGAAAATTATATTAATCTCTTTAAAGAGAGTTATAATGGCGTGTATGTTTTCGATAGGTCCTAACTCAGGGAGGGTGGGGGTGGGGTCGGTAGTGTTTGGGGTTTGTTGATTTACATTTGCCGCGGCAACCTGCGCGAAGGAAAGATTTTTAGTAACCGTAGCGGTTGGTTTGACAGGGGTTTTAGCTAGTTTTTTATTTTTATTTACGGGATTTGCCGGGCAGCCAGCATAGGAGGCAGTATGGGAATTTCCGCAATTACAACATTTTGGAGTGTCAATTCTTTTGTGAGGGCACTCTTTAGAAGAATGCTTCTCACCACACTTAACGCAGTTGGGTTTTAGATGGCAACTGGCTGAGTTATGACCATAACCCTGACAATTGAAGCATTGAGTGGGTCTGTTATTAATATATTTTTCAATCTTTATTAAGAGGTGCATTACCTCTTTTACTTCATAAATTTTTTGTGCAGCTTCATTGGGATTTAAAGTGACTAAAAAGCAAGGGATTGGTTCTTTTACCCTGTGTTTTTTCATAACTGCAACAGTTGCTATGTCAAACCCTTTATTTGATAGATCTTCACTTATAAGCTCAGGGGGAGTGTTACTGGGAAGACCTTTTATTACTACCTTGACAGGCTTTTCAAGCCTATTCTTTATAACTAAGCATTCTATTTGATGGTCTAATAAAAACTTAGTTACTTTCCTGTGTATTTCAATGGTTTCGGGGAAAACCTTGAGGAATTCACCCGACAGTTTGGCTTTAAGATTTAAATCACAGTTATTTTTTAAGTCATTGAGTAAGATTGTAAAATTTGTTTTTATCTTAATTAGAATGGGTGGAACATTATTTTTGGGGATGGGGTTAGACAGGACCTCATTTTGGTCAGAATTACTTTTGGTTAGTAGCGAAAACTTATTTTGTGTAACCGTTTCTTGACTGGGGGTAATAATTTTAACATTAGCAGTTTTTTTTGGCCTGATGTACCCTTCTTCATCACTCAAATTGGCGATAGCTCTTTTACCCTTAGTTGGGGTACCATTCAATCTGCCAGTACTACTAGTGCTTGGCAATTGTGAATAACTATATACAATATTATCATTATTTTCAGCAATACAACTATTATTTTCAACATTAGCAGTATTATTTTCATTTGCACAATTATGAGAAAAATCAGTAACAATCATAGTAACATTATTTGCATGATTAATGGATGCATTTACAGAATTAGAAATAGCACTTGAACACATATTATCATTACAGTCATTTGAATTCTTTACAACATTACATTCATTATTTAATTGAGTTTTAGAATTATTTTTGTTACTATTAGTATTAAGAATTGGCCATTTATTTTTATTTTTAATATTTTTAGAAGATTTTTGACTATTAGAATTAGTTTTGGCCTTTGTATTAGGTTTTACATTTTTATTAAAAACACTATCAATATCCGTATCAGAATCAGAATTCAACACATTTTCATTAATTTTAGAATCATCATGCAAGGAACAATTTGAAATCAAACAATAACCAAATTGGGAACACTTACTTCTCAGTTCTTGGCTGCATAGAAATGCATGTTGGTATAGTTGATTTACATAAATCCAGTGTTGATTGGCGTGATAATTCACGTCAACCGATTCCATTCCTTCCATAATTCTCTTATTCGTAGTTACTAGAATTTGTAGAAGCTCACTTTTTCCCGTCAATTCTCGTAATGTGTTACACCTTTCCAATTTAGTAATCGGTACACTAGGATTAAGGCAGCGTAGCTGATCCATATTCGGGACAACACTTTTAATGGAAGCTTTTATCAGATCACTTAAATTCGGTGAATCATGGCTAGCACCCTGCACGTTGCTTTCGTTAACCCTAACGGGCATTACACGTGGCACACTATTATCACAGATCACTTGGTGGCCCTGAGTAGGGGCTTTATGGCCGAGCATGTCACAACTATCACCTAAAGGTGGAAATTCGGCGTAGTCCATTTGTTCAGAAATTAATCCAGGAGGTTGATCATCAGCACTAAGGGTAAGCACCGGCATCGAAAGTAGAATACCCTCCTTGGGTCTATCGGCTGCGCCACCGACCGCAGCCATGGCGGGGAGAGGCAGCACGAACTAAGGTAAGGTAAAAGCTGGTTTACTCAGAGAAACGAAATCGCGCACTAAGTAGAAACACGTCCTGCACTTGCAAAAAAGATATCAATGCTCTAAAGTCCAAATGCAGTTGTTTTCAGTGCTTAATTTTTCTATTTTATCATTCCACTGTTCTGTTTTAAATTGGTGACAAAGTTTTTTAATTTGCTTATTTAATTTGTTAATTTCAACTTTGAGTCGCGGGTTCAGTGTTCGGTGCAGTTGCTTTCTGATGCGATTTCTTTCTTTAATGATAATTCTGATATTTTGTGGTAATTTTAAGTAATTTTCATGGTATTTAAATTTGTTGGTGGCCATATTTTTTGCATTATTAATATCTTCACTAAATTTGTATATTTCAATATTAATTTTATTTTGCACTTCTTGAAGGTTTGAGTCATTATTCAGATTTATACTGATATCAGGTTCACTGTTTCTATTGATGTTATCTTGAAGAATGTTATAGTAAAGTTGCCAGTTGGTTCTAGAAATAAAATTATTGTTTTGTTTTTTCTTTAGTCCCAGACATCCCAGTACTGGGAAGTGGTCTGAAGATAGGTCATAGATTGTTTGAGCTGACAGAGGGAATTTGGTATTAGTTACGAAAATGTCTAAAATATCTCCATGGTTTGGATGATGGAAGTGCGTGGGTTCGATTGGGGCAATTATTTTCAGATTATTTGCATGTACAATATCATTTAGTATATTTCCGTTTGAATTTGATTTATTGCAACCCCAAATTACATGCTTGCTATTAAAGTTACCTCCAGCAATTGTGGGAATATTAGTTGGTAGAATGTTCATAATTTCTTGGTCATTAATTTGGTGAACTGGTCTATTGTAGTAACTGGTAATTTTGATATTTAAGTTATTTTCTAGGTTGAGTATAACAGAGGTTTCTTCAAATCCATCACCTGTGTTATTGCTGTAAAGAGTAGAATTATAAGATTTTTTGATTATCACTGCCGTTCCTCCGCCAGCATGATGTGTACGGTCAGTTCTGAAAATATTGAAGTTTGGAATTTTGATGCTAAGGTTGGGTTTCAGATGTGTTTCTGAGATAAGTGCAATGTCAATATTGTAATGATCGAGAAAATTCATAAGTTCCGCAACTTTAGGTTTTAGTCCATGTGCATTCCAGTTTAGAATATGTATTGGTGCAAAATTTAGTTTGTTAATTGTCATTATGGTCCATAGATTCTGGCTGAGGTGCAGCTATGGCTGCATTTAAATGTTTCAATTGCTGCACTAATTCAATAATTCCTGAATTTTTAACATAATTTATTAGATTTTGCAGTTCTGAGAAAACTGATTTGGCTTCGTGTATTGTTTCTTTAGCTTTGTTAAGTGTTTCTGTTTTATGCACTAGTGCATTTGCATATGAGAGTTGTGGGTTCGAACTTGGGATTATTGAGCTCTTAATAGGTTCAACTTTATTGTCATTTTTTGGGAATTTTGTGCAACCTCTATAGCTAGCAGGATGCGGTTCACCACAGTTGTCACATTTGGCTGGAGTGGTCATGTCTTTTTTACATTGGGAGTGGTGATGGTCTCCCGCGCATTTGACACATTTAAAAGCATGGTGACAAGACGTCTGTGCGTGATAAAAACCTTGACATCGGAAGCATTGGGTAACTCCTTTACGGCCTTTGTATGATTCAATTTTTACTACTAAGCTGAAAAGATGTGCTATGTTGTAAATTTCACGCGATTTATCATTTTTAGGCAGTGTCACTATAAATAGTGGTAGAAGAATTTTGTTGCCGTCTGCTTTTTTACTCATTTGAGTAATATTTATGATTGTAAATCCTTCTAAGATGAGCTCTTGACTTATTTCTTCTGGGGTATAATTTGAGGGTAGATTTCTGATCACCACCTTCAGATTCTTTTCTTCAGGTAGGAGATATGTATGGTATGGAGTATTTGAGTCATCTAATAATTTGGTGATTTTTCTGTGAGTGTCTGTATCTTCAACTTTAATTTTTAGTATTTCTGTGCCTGTAAGTTTGCCAGAGTATCCTTTAATGCTGTTATTTTTAAAAGCTTCTTGAATGTTTTTCCAATTGAGATTTTTATCTTTTATAATAATAGGGGGAATGCGCGAGTTTTTCTTCGCCATTTGAAATCCTTGATTTTCTTCTTTATTTACTAAATTTTCAGTGGATTCATTAATTTTCTTGTTAGATATACTAATATTTTCATTTATTTTTCTTTTATTCGAAATCATATTTGGCTTATTTCGTTTGAGAGTTGGGAGAGCTGGGAAGTCTTCATGGTCAGAGACATCCTCGTTGTCACCCAACTGCTCAAATCGGTTTTGGGTGGGTATCGCAAAGGGAGGAGGTGCATTAACTTTGATGATTGACTTGTTTACGGTCAGGTTATATTCTCTTTGCTTGTGATAATCGATTTGTCATAGTTTCTTTTAAATATATATAGATATATGTCTAATACAAAATCTGGTAGCAATATTTTCTAATTACTATCTCATTTTCCAGAAAAATCAAGGTTTCTTTTATAAAAACCAAAATGTACAAAATTTCTTGATAAATATTTATGAATCAATAATATACGAAAATCCTTGATTAATGTTAAAGAGTCTACTACTATTTTCTTATATTCTGTATATATATATATATATATAGTTCTTCTCAACTATATACTGAATATAAGAAAATAATGTTAGATTATTGAGAGGCGGACAAAGCAATTCCATTAATAACATAAAAGTTTGAAGAGTATTTACAGATGGCTATTAGTGAACAAAGTTAGGATAACACTGTTAATAAGAAGGAGTTCACCAGCATACGGTCAATTTTCTTGGAATATAGGTTTGGTTATCTACACGTAATCAACTCTGCTCAATACATCCTTGGATTGATTGTGTTCAGCATTGTGTGTGTATAATGCAGTTTATAGTAATGTATGAATGCTATAATTATTTTTATTCAAAAAGGGACGACACAATTATACACACATACAGTGACATTGCCGAACTGTTCTGTTTGTAAACATTCTCGCAAATTCAGAGTGTTCTGCTTGGCGCTCATTTTTAAAAATACTACAGTATATGTGTTTGTTGTATTTTCGAGTGTGTGTGCGTTGAAGACCTACACACTAAAATATGTAAAACGAGGAAAAGGTAGATAATTAAAAATAAATGATAGCTGTAAAAATTGAAATTAAAAGCTGTATTGTAACTAATATTCATGTCTTTTCTAAACTTCAATAATATTTTCAAGAAACATAAAAATTAATTTAACTGATTTAAAAAGTCGAATGTTGAAATGTAAGAATATTTTAATAATTGATAATTAATAATGAAATGAATGATATATTTTAATGAGTGATAAATAAAATAATAAAAATTTTATAGTTTTTTTACCTTAATGATTTGATTATGTATAAATAACTGACTGGCTTGTTTTATTGTTTTAGCCCTCACGTATAAAATCGATCTTAGTTTAATTATCGTTTCATACATTTTCGAGGAGTAAGTTTCTCCATGTTTTTACTTAAGTGACCACGCCCCTATTATAGACGAACCTTTAAATCTTCTGCAGAAAATTACAATTGAAGAAATTCTAAAAATAAATGATTTGAGCAGGTAGAGAAAAATCTTTTCTCATAATTGTGGTATTTTTCAGAAATCTGTTTGGAAAATGGTGTTAAGTGAACTTTTATTTTATTTGGAAGGGGAGAATGCATAAACCCCTCATTTCCGCAAAAATCTTTAAGTTTTTGCATTTTTATATAAAGAATCTTGAATTGGTTCTAATTGCTTTTAACATGGCAAGATAAATATCTGGCAAGCATCTTTTCAAATGTATTCATAAGAAATTATTCTGAAGAATCTTCAAATTATTTTGAAGAAAATGCATTAATATTATTAATCTAATGATAAATATTATTTAGCTGTATTCAAACAATTTTTGGTATTGGTTTAATAATTTCGTTCCACCCACAATTTGGCCACGCCTTATTTAAAACTTATATGATTTTTAAGTAATATGAGTTAAATTTAGAAAATAATTTTCCCACTTATTCTAAAATTAAGTAGTGGTTTACTTAATCTAAAGGAGATACTATTTTTTACTCATAATTTTATTTGTTTTTAGGAGTTTTGTACCTTAACATGTTATTATTCTTTGGAGATAGATCATCTTTAACCACGCCCTCTCTGAAAAATATTAGCAGTAAAATTAAGAATAACTGGGAAATGGAATTCACAAGAAGCAAAATCTTTTTCTTTGGTTTATTATTATTATAACTAATTAATTAGTAAATTATTTTTCTACTAATTCTTTTAAGTGGCTAAAGTTAATTAACAAGATCATGTCTGGATCTCAATTATTTACGGAGTTTCGGCCTGCGAAGCAGGCCTTTACTCTTTCATCTCAGATAGTCCCTGGTCGGGTAGAAATAACTGTAATGACGGAGAAGCGCCGGAAGGAGAACTCTTCTGGATATCCAATCAGCGTGAAGCTGTAGATGGTGGAAAAGAAGACTAGTGTCTCGAGGTAGAGTCCATAGCCGGGCTCCAGATGGGAATTCTAACGCATGCGCACTTGAAGAAAGTGGTGGTAATAATTTGGCGGTATACAATGCGAACATTTAGTTTTAGCAACCCTGTTTGCTTAACTATGGAGCCGAGTTTCGGGACTCTATCATTTTGATGAGAGCATGATTTTTTTAATTAATAAAAAGAAAAAAATTACTAACTCATTACTTTATTTAAATGGTAGAAATAAATTTAAAGCATATATTTAACTTCATTACAATATTCTTTTAAAGTGTCAGAATTGGATTTTGACAAGATAATCATTTCAAAATAGATTTCATTTCTATATTTTTTTCTCATTGTACTATTAATATTTTCAAAGGAGTTTTCTTAAATTAAGATACTCTTGTTATTTAAGTTAAAAGGAAAGATTATAAATCCTTTATTTAAATATAGATGATTTTACTAATATTATAAGTGTATATAACTGTTATATTTCTGATTGGCAAGTTATTCTTACTTAAGTTATTTTCATAATGTATTCCTTCCACGAGATTATTTTCACATTTATGTTTTACTTCTAAGAAATATACAAACAAAATATTAGCTGAATAAGAAAAAAAATAGAATCCAGAGAACTTGAACATTGATAAAAATAAATTAACTAAATTCGGAGAAAATATTTTTGTAAACAAATAATAACTCCAATTAGTTATCTTCTATCCAATAAATCAAAATATCATGGTAAATAAAATATATCAAAACATAAAATTCTTTCCTTAGCAAAATGAATTAATTAACGAATACTTTCTGAAAGCTTTTTAAACATATAGCAATACAAAGTCGTTACTCTTTTTGAAAGGATAACGGATATACTAGTGTCTCGAGATAGAGTCCCTTAAGCTCGGCTCCAGATGGGAATTCTAACGCATGCGCGTTGAGTAAGAGATTTTAGCTGAGATTCAGCGGGTTGGCGATCTAAATAACGCGATAAATTTATCTGGCTAGAAAGTGTATTTTGTTTACATATCCGTTATCCTTTCAAAAAGAGTAACGACTTAGTATTGTTATATTTTTAATAGCATTCACAAAGTATTCGTTGATTAAATCATCATGATTGTGAATATAAATTCTATGTATTGTTAGAACAGTGGATTATTTTTTATTCTTAGATGTACCAACAAATTGTATAAAAAGTCAGGAATTTTTAATTACTGATTAGTGGATAAATTCGTAATTAACTAATGTTTATAAATACCGTAGCTGCTATGTTTATTAAACAAACTTTATGTATAATCTTAATATCTCTTTTGACAGCTATATTCAAAGTAGCTGCTAAGGAAAGAATTTTATGTTTTGAAATATATTATTAAAATACATAACATTTGAATACATAAATTAACATTTGAAATATATAAATTAAAAAATATTTCAAACAATAAATTGATTGTTCGGCAAAATTCATAGTAAGAAGCTTATTATTTAGATCGCTGTATTCCTCATTTATAAAAACTAAAATCTTATTTTTTCAAATAAAGTTCTACTCTCCAACTACAGAAGTTTAATTTATTGGAAGCTTTTGATTTATCTTAGTACAATTTTTAAATTAAAAAATAGACAATGTACACATTAAGTAACATAGTGTGTTAATTTTGTTTTTTTTAATTGAAATTTATAATGTATCCAAAGCTTGTTAAAACAATTCATGCATGCAAAAAAAATTCAATTTTAAAGAAATTACTTGAGATAAATAATTATAAACCAGACACACATAAAATATTGTTTTGGCGTATAAACATGATAAAGTAAAAAAAAAAAAAAAAAATCTAAAATAATGAAAAATTCGAAATAATGAATTTATTAACCAGGCATAAAATATAGCTTGGTCATAAAAACATAATGAAGTGATAAAATTTATAAATGTTTTGTTTCATATATTTAGTGAAAAAAAAAATTGATGTAATTTTACCTTGACTTTTTTACACAGGATATTTAATTCTCATTTTTGTTCATAATCTATTTATTTAAATACAGAAATCAGAAGGAAATGGATCCTTCTTTTTTATTGCTAGCACATAAAAATATTGGAAAAAATACATGACACAAAGTTTATAATATTTTTATTAAAATATAGAAATAAGAAGGTAATATAATAATTGCAATCATTATTTTTTTTAATGAGTAACTGGAAAGATATGTCTCCATGGGGGGCGAAATTCATTTCTCTGATAGAGTCCCGAAACTCAGCTCCATAGTTAAGCAAACAGGGTTGCTAAAACTAAATGTTCACATTGTATACCGCCAAATTATTACCACCACTTTCTTCAAGTGCGCATGCGTTATAATTCCCATCTGGAGCCCGGCTATGGACTCTACCTCGAGACACTAGTTAACGGATATGTAAACAAAATACACTTGCTAGCCAGATAAATTTATCGCATTATTCAAGTCGCCAACCCGCTGAATCTCAGCCAAAATTTGTTACTCAACGCGCATGCGTTAGAATTCATATCTGGAGCCGAGCTTTGAGGACTCTATCTCGAGACACTAGTCTGTTATAGTGATAGATTTTTGGTTCGATTCTTACTGATAAATACTTCCACTCCACCTGGAGGTGGGATAAATCAAACACAGGTAGCTGCATTTTTGGTAAAGGTTGCCTAATCAAGTTTAATGAAGCTTCTTCAGGAAATAGCAGTCATTTAGACCTCTCCCAATCCTGACTTTGCTAAATCCAATAGATTATATCGTGAAGTTATACAAATCTTAGCTGGTATAGCTTTTAAAAACTTTGAAAATCACCAAACTTACTTGAGCAAAGCCACGGAAATTTCTGAAATAGAAACTCTTTCTGACTCTTCAGAAGACCACCCAAATTATAGCTCCACCCACAACTGGCGCTAGCGATGTTCCTATTTGTCAAAAAATATCAAATCGAAAAAGGAAAAAATTAGCACTTAAAGCTAAAAATATGAAAAAACTAAATGTTGAAAATGGCGATAAAAATAAAAATAATGATGATGGCAAAAAAGATATGACAAGTGAAAAAATGGATCAAGATACTGATACGGAAATATTAGAAATTCCAATGAATGTGTAGATGCCCAAGGGCAGGCACACAGCTAAGTATCTAAAATCAAATCAAATCAAAATCAATGGTACGTCCTTTTCAGGGCTGGCTGTGTTGGCTGGCAAGGGCGCGGAGGATTTCACATCGGCCAACGAACCTGGATCTGGAATTGAAATTGGAATTCAAGCGATCAGCGACAAAATAAGACTAACGACAGAATATATTCAAAAATTCAGCAGCGCTGAAATGACCGTAAAAGATGTTGACGAGTTAAAGATTCACAACATAGAACTCACGAAGTTGACTGATTTGCTTGCAAATTATCACAAGCAAAGAGAAAATAACCAGACCGTAAACAAGTCAATCATCAAAGTTAATGCATCGCCTCCTTTTGCGATACCCACCCAAAACCGATTTGAGCAGTTGGGTGACAACGAGGATGTCTCTGACCATGAAGAATTCCCAGCTCTCCCAACTCCCAAACGAAATAAGCCAAATATGATTTCGAATAAAAGAAAAATAAATGAAAATATTAATATATCTAACAAGAAAATTAATGAATCCACTGAAAATTTAATTAATAAAGAAGAAAATCAAGGATTTCAAATGGCGAAGAAAAACTCGCGCATTCCCCCTATTATTATAAAAGATATAAATCTCAATTGGAAAAACATTCAAGAGGCTTTTAAAAATAACAGCATTAAAGGATACTTTGGCAAACTTACAGGCACAGAAACACTAAAAATTAAAGTTGAAGATACAGATACTCACAGAAAAATCACCAAATTATTAGATGACTCAAATACTCCATA
>JAPDSC010052430.1:0-10733 GCA_026290005.1 Latrodectus geometricus | reverse complement strand
GTAAATTTTATTTTCAAAAAATTGATTTTTCAATGTAAAAATCATTTTTGTTTTAAGTTATCAATTCTGAAAATTGTATTGCTTAACAAATGTGCTTATCGAGTGTTTATAAACACTCGATTTTTAGTGTATAAAGCAAATTTATTTGCTCTTAAAAATATAAATTGCTTATTAGTGATAATTTTTTAAATCTGTTAACTTAACTAACTTGTACAGATAAATTTTCGATAATCTGTTAACTTAACTAGCTTGCAAAGATTCAAATTCGGTTTTCTGCTAAAAAAGTTTCATAAGTTTCGCCTTAATGATTGTATAATTTCGAGCGCTGACAATTACCGGAACTCGAGCAGTCAACTGAAAAGTCAATCTTTTCTCTGGTCTCTAGTGCAACAGTTCGAGCGTGGAAGTTTATAATAATACAGATAGCTTTTTAACCGCTCGTATTAGGTTGAATCAGCTCTCGTGTACAAAAGTAATCATAGAAAGGCAAGAATAACAAATCAAAATCTTGTGGTCCTGAAGGTATGTGGATATCATATGGACAGAGATGAATGATTTTTGTAGTCTTCTCAATTAACAAGCCGAACTGACAGCTGAATGGTTGACACTTCTTAATCCAACACACAATTTAATGATTTAACTTCTAACCCTTAAGATGTTTGTAGTAATTCGGCATAATATCTATAGGTCCAATTGCAATGAGTACTTAGGTGCAAAAATGATTGTAGAGCGACAAGCATACCAAATCATTCATAATGAACACAGACTTAATTACACGATCTATAGCAGGGGTGACCAAACTTTTAGGAATAGGGGTCTACTCCACATTTAAAAAATCGAAGGCGGTCTACCAATTGCAGAGCTAAATTAACGTACATATTTATTTTTGGTAACAAAAAAAAAAAAAAAAATGATAAATTATGTATTTTTTCTAAAAAAAAAACTTAATATTTACAAAATAAAAATTTACTGACGAAAATAATCAAAGTATTCATTCATACATCAAAAACTGATCATCCTATTCACTTCGTTTAATTGAAATTTGGCACTGTATATCCGCGACAAGTTTATCATATTGTGGCTGGTACGAATTTACTGCAATGAATAAACACGAAATTAAATGCGACCAATGTTTGTTTTTTGTTCATTGTTGAAAAAGCAGATTCGCAAAGATATCTCGATCCAAAGTATGATTTCAAATACAAAATCAATTTGTAAATATTTGGAAACGTTTTCTCAGAAATTAATTTCCAAAAATCAGTATAGCTGAATATGCTCTGGATTTAAGAGACATATCGCATCTTAATTTAATAATTTCTTCCTCGACCGTGACTGATGTGATATCTATCAAATATCCTATTTTTTCAGATACTCCATCAATGTTGACATTTTCATTAAATGGGGGGAGGGGGAATTATAAAATTGAGTACTTTTTTCAACCTAATTAAGTCAGCGAATCTTCTTTCAAATTCTTCAAACAAAACAAGTAAGTATCGAGCGAAATCTTCGAAGTCTCGGTTTGGGTTATGGATGCGCTCTTCCTCCATGTTTTTGAAGTTTCTCAATTCATGTTTTCTCTTAATTGAGATGCGTACCTTTCTATATTTTTTTAATGTTTCAATCGTGTCCTCATCATGTCCGTTTAAGGTTTTAAATCGTAAACCTTTAATCATAAATCTTTAAATCGTATATCTTTGCACAGTATGTTTTGGGTTTTAAAGCATAGACTGTAGTAAACTTTTATTTTAAATAATTCATTGATTCTATGTCATAAATGTCTTCGCGGTCTACCAGTCAACCGCGGTCGACATCTTGGCCACCCCTGATCTATAGCATGAATATTTTCAATTACTCTCACAAGCTCTTGGTAAAAAATTAAATTTAATCATAACTTGTCATTAATTAACTTCCATTATAATATTACTCTATATTGCCTAACTCAATAACCTTTCGTTAGTTGTATAAATAAATATTTATTCATTCCATAAAGAGAGAGTTAATAGTTTTAAAAATTATTGATGTGTCGTGGTAATATACATTTTCATTACTCTAACTTTACATCGATAATTGCTATATACACTGGATTAATTAGGAAAGAATATATAAGAAAAAATAACATTTTTCAAAACTAAAGTTTTGTTTAGCCCCAAAGAGTATTTACCGATAAACTAATCAGGAGGATGTAGTGTTTCATATTAATTAACATCAGACACAATTTTTCTTCTCGTGATACTGATATATACTTAAACCGAGAAAGAAAGAAAGAAAAAAAAATTCACTTTTTCAATTGAAATCAGTGGTGTTGTCGAGTCGGAACGCTCCGGAACGTCATTCCGGTACTTCCTTTTTGGACAGGATCGCGTTCCGGAACTAAAGATGATTTCTGATAACGAGAATTGGCTGATGTATTGAAAAAAAAATTAAAAAGAATTGCTGATTTTTTTTTACTAATTTTTGACAAATTTTTATATGTATTATTATAAACAAGGGTGTGAACCGAACCAATACAATGTAATAAGATTAATAAGTACTACTGTTAGCAAAATACTCTATGCACGCTACCTAAGTCAAAGTGTCGATTAAAAAGGGTTAGGCAGGCCGCACATTGAGGCAGCATGCCTCCAACGCGCACCTATCGCTTCCTATAGATGATTATGTAAAAACTTGGTTAAGGTCTCATCATTCAGCGGATGACAACAAAACAAGGAAAATTCAACCACAAGATCCTGAACATAGTCCTATTTGGAATATTTTATAAAAACCATTAGTGTCATGTATTGTTAAAAATATTTATGCAATATTGTTTGAGTATCTACTATGCGTATTTTATAATTTGTTTCAACTAATTTTTATTAGCAAAATGGGTTTCGTAATGATTTTCGTTTCCTTTTTATGCTATATACAGGGCTGATTCTGGCGACAGGCGAAAATTGGGGGAAATCACCCCCCCCCCGTCGTCGTCAAATTTGGGACATGAGACGGCACCGAGCGGCCGCCTACCCGATCGGCCCTGTCTATATAATTATATATACGCGTTCCGGTAAAAAAAAAAAAAATTAGCACAAAACCACTGATTGAAATGGAAAATTAAAAATTATTATCTTCAACTTTTGATACTATATTTGAAAAAATATTGGTCAAAAACTGAATGCAAAATTGAAAACAGATGATTTGAAACAATATTGGAATAGCCACCACAAAGACTAGATTAGCATGTTAATTATCAACCCAACCGAACCATCAAACTGAAATACACTAATTAATCATCTTTTAAAATAAAGGATAATTGAAAATTCGTTTATCAATTTTCATTTTGTGTGTCATATTTTCTTGTTTGTATTTATATTTAAATCGAATTCAGAACAATCGGAAAAGGCTAATTCTGATCCCACGGATGGTAACAAAAAAGCACAATGCAGACACACTTAGTATTTTTGACTGATAATATCGTACCGAATTTCTTTAAAAAACGCACTGAAAATTAGTCCCTATTAATTAAAATACATTAGCTTTAAGCCGTTTATTTCTGAGAAGAATGGATTTGTTTAAATTGAAGAATCAATATATGTTTAGTTTAGTATAAGTTTCTTTTTCTAAATTTTGCAGTTTCAATAATTCTCCATTTTTGTAATCTTTTTTTTTATATCCTATGAGCAAGATTTTGATGTTTCGGCAATTTATCACTGAATTATTTGGTAAAATATAAATTTGGATGATATAATTTTTTGTATTCATTTAAATTTTATATTTTTTAAAAAAGATGTTGATAAAAATGTATTTTTTACCTTTTTTTCATACTAAATAACGAGCCTCCATCCGAATGGTTAACTCTTTTGCCTTCTGTTCAACAGTTCGTTACCCGATTCCTACCGCGAACTTAGATGTTTATAGTGATTCGGTTTTTAGATGTTTATTTATAATGATTCTTTTGTAAACTGTAGATTTCAGTCTAATGTGCCCTCTACATTTAATAATCATGCAGTTGTAATTGACACTCTCATAAATTTCCGATTTCATCGTAGATTATATTATATATATATATATATATATATATATATATTTGGCGCTGTATTTTGAATGGACAAAAGTGTAATTTCTTAACAGTATTTCATAATATCATTGTTTACTGTTTCTTTTCTTACAGAAGATATTTAAAGTCTATTTTGATGTTTTTTTTGGATCTGTTGAATTCCGTATGATTTCGTGATGTATTTGTAAATCAAAATTTAACATGCGGTGGTTAATAATCGTACTACAATTTTTTTATAAATTTGAAATATATATTTGACATTTGTAAATTAAAATTTTAAAATAAAGCTAATCCTGAATTTTTTTTTATCGTGTATAACAATATTTCCTAAAGATTTATTATTTCTTCAGTATTTATGGACGTTATTAATTTTAAATTGCAAACTTTTATCGATACGGTTCGCCCTTGTTAAGAAAATTCCCAAAATACTGAGCATAAAAACAAAATATCTTCATTACTTGACTAGAATTTTTACTGCCCCAAATTAAGATATAAGATACTTTTGACAAGGTAAGATAGAACAAATTTATTTGGTGTTATACACTTTTTTTTTCATAATGTCGTCACTATCTCCAAATTAATTGTAGTAAGTAGACAGACACCGACTCGTTCGTCTAACAATAAAAAGTCACCTTGACATTAGCACTTCATTCTTCAGGGTTTGATTATATTATGTAAATGATTATCAACGTTGACATTGAGACACTCTTTAAAATAAATATGTGGATACAATTTGAAATCGTGCCAAATGGAGAACCTGTTTATGAAAAATGTATAAAACGTGTCAGTCTCCACACAATTTGTGATGAAGTGAATATATTATGTATATATATATTTTGAAATATATATTGGTCTATTCTCTTTGGTAGATTGCCAGAAATGTGTGTGTGTGTGTGGTTAGATGAAAGTTGTCATTTCTTTATATTACGATTCTTTTTGCATATTGTACCGCCGATTTAACTTTGTTCTACATCCGCTTTGTTCAGTTATTATTTTGCGGCGATATCATTTAAATGTTATATAAAATATAAAGTTGAAAAAATAACATTGCATGTCAAAAACGGAAAGAATAATTTTTTTCAAATTAAGAGCATTTGTAAGATTAATTCAAATTCTTACTTGATGTGAACTTGCAATATAAATAAAAATAGTTTTGTTCAAAAAAATTTGCCTCCATAAATTCTTAGAAATCCTATCGATAATTCTTTTGAGTTTTTATAGAGAATATTTTATGTTACATTTTCACAGGAAGATTCAGTTACGGATCCTGTTCAGGGATCATTAATAAATTAAATAAAAATATTTGCTGTCATCCAGTACAAAAAGTTCGAAATTATTTGCTGTTGCAACAAATGATTATATAAACCGTGCCAGTTCTACTGATATTTTGTATTGTAGAATATCCAAAGTGCATTTGTGTAATAATTTCTATTGGTTACATACTTTAATTTTAAATTTATGGAAGTTTTCTCATGATGTTTGCTTATATAGGGTCCGTAATCATTTTTAAAACCCTTAATGGAATAGTTCTCAACCACTGAGCCACGGCACTTTTTGTGTGCCTTGGCACAGTGATTGAGAACAATGGTGGCACCTAATTCTTAAAGTGTGCCACCAAATTTCAGAAACTTATGATGCTCATTTTATTGTGAGTAATGTTTTAGAAAAAAAAAGTATATTGTAAAAGAAAACTTTTTACATTTAAGTACCATATTTTTTACAGTTAAAAACTTTTTATCTTCGATAACCGCGGCCTTTTATAAAGTGAAATATTTCCCTCACGTGAAGAAATTTCAAGTATTCCTAGTATCTACAATTACAATTTTTTACAACTTATTTGTGTGAATTCGGATTTTCTGTATTCACCAACATAAAAACGACAAATGATCAAAACCTTTAAATGTAGAAGACGATATGACAGTAGCATTATGTCATTTCTTCCTCCAAATATAAATGAAACCATCATAAAATATGAAGCTGAAATTTGTCATTAAAAGATTCTTTATTATTACATTGTAATTAATCCTTTAATAAACGTATTGTTTTTGTAGTACATATTATACTAATTTTTTTATTTTACATTCAAAATTATTTGCATAAATTATTTTACACAGTGCATAATATAAGTAAACAACTTCTGAATTTATTTTTGTTTGTTTATCGTTAAAAGAGCATGGCGCGACAGAAAAAAAAAAAAAAAAAAAAAAAAAAAAAAAAAAAAAAAAAAAAACGGTTGAGTATTATTGCGTTAATGATTCTACTTCAAGCTGCCGGAATAAAATCGAAACGTGGGGTGGATTCTCAAAAGAAGTTATAAATGAAACGAAGTTATAAACGAAAAAAATGTTATATATGGTTTTTCCGTCACACTGAAAGGATTGGGTTTTGTCAGTTGAACGTCACTTTATATAAAATTGACAGATATTTTAGTTTAAAATCCAGGATTCCCAACGGTGTCTTTAATGGATCACTTGTTGATTGATGGAGGTTTAAAAGGGGTCTGTGTTGTTCCATAGATTTAATAAGAATCATTGATAAATTTACAAAATAATAATGAACAAAATAAATATATAAATAAACAACTTTTTTTACCTATAATCAAATTGTTATCTTAAATTATTTTATTGTTATATTATTCACTTAATAGAGTTGTTGTGAACAAATAATTCTCTTAAAAGAACTCTGCATAGCAAAAATGCTGAGAACCATTGTTCAACAATACATCCAACGTATGTATTCCAGAGTAAACGAGGCTTAGTTAAAATTATAATAAAATCAGAAAAAAATATTTTTCTGGTAGCAGTTGCTTAAAACAATCTTTTCATTGGAAAATTATTAGAATTTTGAATCTAACATTATTTATATTTATGAGAAGAGTCGGTTACCACTTATTAAATACTAAACTACATTTTATTTTCGAATTCTAAAAACATTGCATGCGAAACTGATGTGATTTACGTTTATTCATCTACTAAACTAATTCAATTTCCACGTTTCTTAGAGATCTCGATTTTCATTCATGCTGCTTTCACTTTTTTTTTTCGTTTTAATTAGCTACGATGTACACTGATGTGAAAAGCTCTAACTTAATTGGCAGTGACATGTCAGTTAAATTACTGGATTAGTAAACACTCAAATCATCTGTGCTTAATTACTTTATATTGGTTTTCTGAAATGACGCGCGATTATTACCATTGAGGATAAACAATCCGAACAACTTTAAACTAGAAGCTTAGGGAAATAGCGTCATGCTTCCGATTTCGATGAAGGTTGGTAGATAAATAATCAGCCGTTAAAAAATTTCATTTGCTTTTTCTGTTTCATATTTTTATTTATATTCAAAGAGGAAAGTTTTAAAAAAATTCTTTATTCTCTATTTTTGTCCGGGCAGCAAAAATAACCACATATTGGATTCGGCTATAAAATTTCAATATATTCGACAACGTGATGCCGTAGATCCTCGTTTTTACGAACCTCTAATTTACGAAGACTCATGATTTTACGAAGTATTATCTGGTCCCTAACACAGTTCCATTGACGTAATGATAATTTTAATTCCTATTTATGTAAAAAATCCTTACCAACTCACTTTTCCCGTTTATTTTTTTTTATTACCTGATGTTTTATTCATTTTTTTTCTATATTATTTTCAAGAAACTTGTGTTCTCTTTATTAAGGAGAATAGATAATTATAATTATTGAAGTATAGATAATTATAATTACAACATTAAGTATTAATTAATCAATTTAATGAGTACAAAGTATTTTCAATTCTAAAATCGAAATTGTTTGGAATCTAAAGAAAAGGATAATATTCATTATAAATCCCTGTGTGATTTATATCTATAGACTTTGTTCTATTAATAAATGCCAGACTTAAATATCAGTCACCACGTATTTTTCGAAGGAAGTACTGTGGAATTTCTTAAACCTTAACTAACTTCCAACTACAAGCATTTGAGTAATGATGCAATAGTGTAATGATCTGCGATAACTGTAACGATTGTGAGATGGCGCTGCTGAGGCAGCGAGATGACGTCAGGTATTCTAATTTTTTTAAGAAGAAGAGAACTTAGATGTCGATGGAGAATGACAAGAGTGTTCTTTAGTATATAATAACTTTATATTAACTTACTTTGTGTTCTGTGCATTCTTACAATAAATAATTGAATGCTTAAACATGTAGCAGTAATTTTCAACACAATTTTAACTCACATCTCTACAATAGCTTCAAGTCAAAATACGGTAGAATACTTTTGATCATGTCTTAAATTCGCCTTAGTAAATTGACATCCTTTGTCCAATGTTTTTATAAATGTATTCTTGTAAAATTGGTTGCAAAAGATTAACAATATCTAGTTCATTTCGGTCTGCGTGCATTATTAAGTAAACCACTGAAACTGAAGAAATAAAAATTTATCTGATTTGAATGATGATAAATTTATCGATGATAGTCTTTGAAGGTAGGACTTTATTAAAATTTGTGTTGAGAAACAAATACTTATTATAACTCTCATTTAAAGAAACACAAATGGCTTATCAAAGTAACAACTATACATTTGGTGTATATTTATATAACGTTCGTTAAACATCTATCAAGAATCCAAATTCGAAATAATATGAAAAGAAAAATGTTTTTAATGTTGCTCAAATCACAATTCCCTTTATTTACCAAACTTTTTGATTGTTATTGAGTCGTTTTCACATTTACCATTATTTGCAGTTCAAAAAATAACAATCTCTTTTCGTAACTGCGGCCATGAAAACATATATAATATCATTTCTATCATTGAATATAACCTTTTGTCATCGTTGAACTGCTAGTCTGCTAGCTGAAATCAAAATTATAAAAAAGCTAAAGAAAAACTTTTAAACTAAAACTACTACAATATCGCCATCTATTGACGAAAAAGTGACTTTGTAATCAAAATAAATAGTCACGGATAATGTAATCTTAAAGAAGCGTGTTAAACCATGCTTTTTTCATTCATTCAAAATATGTTAATAATTTTTGAGTATTTGACAAAATTTTTCAATAAAATATATCCAGATTCATTTTTCCAACCATCTTCTTTAATATTTTAGTTCATAATATTCGGAAATGTATACTATATTTATAAAAAGTTAGGAATTAAGGAATTTTTATACACAGTGTCTAATTTCGAAAAAATATATTTGCCATTTTAAAAAAAACATCTTTAACTTTTTATTCTTATTTTTTAGAACAAAAATTTTTAGAATGTTCCGTTTGTAAAAGTTTCATTTAGGTAAAACTTATATATTATAATGAAATGATTTTTTTTTAGTTTGGATAAAATTAGTAACCATTGCTTATTAGTATCCATTCTGTCATTTATGCGTGGGCGTAATTTACATCTATTTATTAATATATTATGTAATATGAAATTTTTATATGTTAATATGTACAACAGTGAAATATTGCATTGCTTGAAATAAAATTATTATAACAGAATGACAAGATTAGAATAATATTATTGAAATAACTTACAACTTTATCGAAAGTTAGTAAACTTGATTTTTTCTTAAAAAAATTTTCTTTTAAACCGCTTTGTACTACAGCATGAGCTGTGAATATCGAAATAAAGAAATTGGATAAGATTTAAACAATTTTGTTTCATATAAATTAGTAGCATAACACAAATGTTAATTATAAGTATGAATACATATCTATGTTTATTTACAATATATAATAAAACAGATAGTTATTCAAAAGGTACGAAGCTATACTGTGAATTTTACATCAGATAATGAAATTTGTTGATTCTGGGAATGCTTTCCAGTTTCTATCGATATACAATAAATGCTGTAGGTTTTATGATGGTGTAAGGCAGTTTGATATTCTCTAATTTACATGGAAAAAATTCTTTTACATGTAGTTCAATGGAGAAACATTTTTTTTCATGTAGAGTACCGAGCTAGCAGCTGAATACATAGCACTCTGGCTCTTGTTCAGCAGCTGGCGGGTGCTGGAAGAGATCTCATAGGACAAACAAACCATGACACGTGTTTGTTGACTGATTAAATATTCATCCAGTTGCAGTTATATGTTTGACGGAAGATCTCTTTTTTTTGGGGGGGGGAATAGAATGTCTTTTAATTTCTAATCACTTATACATAGAATTTCAATATAATAATAGTTAAAAAAAAGTGAATTTGTTACCTTTTAAATAATGAAGATAATAATTGCACTAATTTAATTTAATGCTAATAAAATAAAAATAACTTTTTTTTAGAACGTTTTTGAATTGAAGTTATTTTTTAATGTTTGGCACAGATAATGAACAAAAAAAGGCAACAAGAGCATTTTTCCAATGTTTATTTTTTAGCTTAGATGGGCAACTGAAGGGATAACACGTCAGCTTTCGTCTTGAGAGTTCGTAAATTCAAATACCACTTCGGCATCGATGTTTTTAGTGTGGTTGAAATCTACTTTAAACTGCACATACCCTACAATTTCCTATATCTACTTTAAACTGTAGGGGATCTACAGTTTAAAGTAAATATATGAAACGACTAAAATTAATCAGCCCTCGTGGTAAACATTTATTGTCGAAAATAATGAGCTATGATCTAGTTCGAAAGGTTATTAGATATTTTTTGGACAAATCAAAAAATATCTAATAACCTTTCGAACTAGAGTTGAGGAATCTGATTGATTTTTGACTATTCTTATAATTCAAAA
>JAPDSC010052425.1:126199-169990 GCA_026290005.1 Latrodectus geometricus | reverse complement strand
AAAGTTATTATTTACAATGGAAAAACAGTGAATGTTTGTTTTACTTTTGAATGAATTATTATTAAATATATATATATATATAGAAAAATATATATAAATAAGAAAATATATATAAGAAAAAATATATATATATTAAAAATATATATAATAGTATTAGGCAAACTCTTGTTTCATTTCAATCAGAAATTTTGTTTGTTTAAAAAAATTTTTGATTTTAAAGTTTATTTCCCTTTATTAAAAAAGGAGAGCTTAAGCGAATATTCTAAATTTTGCTTCATATCTTTTAAAATAATTAATAATTTTTAATGTTATAAACCAGTGATATTTCTCAATGTGAAACATTGTACAAATAAGTGTTTACTTATACTACATAATACCTGATCGATGATCCACTAGGTTTTTCAAATTCAATTTGATCTTAAGTATTATAGATGTGTCCTGAAATTTGATATTGGTCATATTACATATCATTTATTTTTCAAAATTTGTTGTTTCTAGTTCTTAATATTAATTTTTTTCAAAAAATAAAAAAGGTTTTCTAAAAAATTTCGATTTTACTTTTTTTTTTTTTTTTTTTTTTTTTTTTTCCCCCAAGATTACATATAAAGTTATTAGAATTTTAAATATTAGTTTCTTTCAAATAAAAATGTGTTAAATGAAATTTAAAAAAAAATTAATTTTATCAAAAATGAATAGCATTCGTAATAGTTTTTTTTAAAACATGTTGAACATTTTGTAATACTTTGCATATAAAATTGAATTCAAATTTATGAAATTTTGATTTAATTTAAAATTATTGTAAGCTATATATCTCTGAAAATTTTGCTATTTATTGATTAGGTATTTTTTTTCTGTGTTTACTTGAAAATTATAAACTGGATATTATTTTTCACAATTTCCTTTGTTACAATACATTCATTATGATTTCATTGTAACAAAGTATTTTATTTCATTTTACTTCTTCCAAAGATATGCCGATTTATTTAAATGTGTAACTAAAAAGTGCAATTTAAATAAAGCTATTTTCATTGTTGAATAAATATTTTCATAATGAAATAATTCAAATTCAAAGCATCTTCAGATGTTTTAAGCAAATTTTGTATTTCAGTTTAAAAATATTATATTGTTATTTTTTAAATTTATTCTTCAAATTATAACAAGTATGTCTAAAATCTGGTACAAAGTTAAGGAATAAGTCATTTCTCAAATGGCGAAAAAACATATAGTTAGAAATAGAAAAACTTAGAATAAATGTAGACAAATAGATGGAAATTATGAAGCTTTTGGATACTATTTATAAAAAATTTACATTATTTGAGTGGTAAAGAAGGTTTCTGTATCATTCTATATATAATATTACAGTAAAAATAAATAAATTAAGAAATCTAAGTATTGATATAAACATTCTTAACCAAAAATATTTTCTGGTAGTTTTCCTAATTAAAAAATTCCTGTGTAAAATACTTTTTTAATTAAGTAAAATATTTGGTGAATTTATAGTGTTTGTTATTGATTAGTAGTTGCATATATATATTAAAAGATGTTTAGTATCAGAAAAGTGGAAAATATCTCTCATATATATGGTTGTATATATTCCATTTTTATTTGCATTAATGTAATCTGTGGACTCAAAGTTATAGATTTTTTTAAAATTTTGTTTTAGCCACTTAAATTAAATTATAATGGATAATAGGATGAATTTAGAAAACGTGAATATACAATATTCACGTTTTCTAAATTCATCCCTGAATAGAAAATTTTTGCAATTTTGTTGTATTTTCAAACATTTTTATCTGTCTAATGTAATGGTAAATATATAGAATTTTTCTGGACTGCCATCCTACAAAAGTTTGCTACTTAATTCTCACTTTCTTATCTCAAAAGAAATTTTTGTGTGAATAATAAACCAAGAATTTTGTCAATTTTCAATAATGGAAAATTCTCTTAAATATTGAGTACTAAATTTTACACTCCATTTAATTTTAGCTCCAATCTTTATTGGTTTTACTTTATTCACATTTGTAAGGATATTTAACTAATATTAAATAGATAATCTATTTTTGTTTTTTAATAACATATTTTTATCTGGAAACTTTTTCTTAGCTATCATTGGTTATATGTATGGTTTATTAAAGTGTTTGATTCCACATTTTTTATTTGTATATATGCAAGATTAATTTGTTCCAAAACACAATTTTAATGTGTGTGAACATATATATATATATATATATTAAACATTTTGTTATTTATTACTTTGATACTAATAAGAGAGTATTGAATCTAAATGATTTTACATCATTTAGATTCTATAGTCTTGATATTATTCAATACTCTTGGTACTTATTTAGATTTTTCTCTTAATTGGATGGGTTTTAGCTCTTCTAGTTGATAAGAAGTCTGTTTTGAAAATTTTATTCTGTCAAATTAAAACAAATCAGTATGTTTTTTTTATTTAGAAACTGACATTTAATCATTAAATGTGTGATAAAGTTTTTGTTAAAATTAAGATAAACTTTCTCTATTGATTAATTTCAAATCAAACTTTTTTCTTAAATTAAATCTGGTAAATATTATCTAATGCAAAATATATTATTCTAACTTGTATTGTAATATATTTACTGAATTTCCATAATGGCAAATAAGTTTTAAGGCTTTTTCATTGCATTTTATCGTTAACTAAGTAATGAAAACTTACAATTTTTTTTTTTAATTTGATTTGTGTGATTTTTTAAACATTTTGAAATATGCAAATTTCGGAACTTTTAGAAATTAGCTTTCAGCATAAATTTTATATTGTTGTAATGACATTTTAGCCAACATTTTTGTTTTTTCACGAATTAATGTTTATGTATATTTAATATGAAAATCTATTTTTTTGTTACACAATGTGAGAATAAAATAACTCCTTATGTTTATAGAGGAACAAAAAAACAGAAAATCAGTTTCTTAATCTCTTCTGTTTGATCTAGTTCAATGCCATATAGTAAAAGTATGGTTTGAAAAACAAAAATATTCCTCTTTATTTTTAAAAATTGAAATTAATATTTATTGCAATAATTTTTATATATATAATAAAAGTATCAAATAACTGTGTTAAGAAGATAAGTATATCAGAATATTTAAGTTTATTATTCCGAAACAAATTTCCATGTAAACACTCACATATGTGCAAGTGTTTGTGTGTGTACAAACATATATACTTGTCTGAAATGCTTCTTTAATGAGATTTTTTTTTTTTATATTAAGCTTAATATTTTCTTCTTTCTTTTTCATTTTACAGCAGATATTTTATTTTTTAATACAAGTTGAGGCTATTAAGTAATTTAATTTATGCCTTTCATTTGTTGAGAATACTTGCTTAAAAGAACTCAAAGAAATATAATTCTCATCCTTTCCTAAAAATCATCATAGAACTTATGTAACATGTATAAATTGGATTCCTAAGATAATATCAAAATAACTCTTCTGAAATACCAGCTTTTTCACTGGATTGTGAAATCATGCAATGGTAATTTGATGTGATATGATTATTTAAAATGCATTACTTTTTGTTACTGGTTTAAAAAAAATTTTTTTTTTTTACTTAGAAATAGAACATTTGGAAATAGTGTTGATAAAAGTATAAAAAGTGATATTTCAAAAAGGCAATAAAAATTTAACATTTAGAAGTTTAAAAATCAATTTCTAACCTTGATATTGTTTGAAAATCTAAAACTTTGGCACTTATACTCATATATATTTTTGTTTTAATCTTCTACAATACAATATCCAAAAATTTTTAATGAAATATGATTTAAAATCTCAATAAAAAGATTATTATTTTTAGAAGTTTACTTAATATCATTTTAATGACCTTGGGAATAAGTGAAAATAACAAATGTAATAAAATTAGTATGTAACTCCTACAATTATCATTTATGTAACCTTAAAAAAAAATAATAATTTCAAATTTTTTTACATAAATCATTTTATGTTTGGATATTTCTCTATGAAGTTTAATTATTTGATACAATCTGTTTGTAGTATTATAAAATTTCTTTAATATGTATTGAATTTTTTCCAAGATTTTACGTTGTGTATCATTTCATCTCTATTAAGCTTAAATTGTAGGTAAATCACACCTCAGCTCTCTGATTTTACTTTTTATGAGTTCAATTTAAAGCTCAAGCATGAATGTTGGTTGCAGTGGTTTTAAATTAGCTTAATTGTTAATGACAACTCCTGCTGAAACTAGTTCTCATGTATAAAAATAACTACAAAATTAAAAAAAATTGTTTAATTCATGAAATAATGACATTAGTTTATTGGAATCTTAATGCTTGTGTGGAATTAAGCTCTTGGAATAATCAATTTATGTTATTTTTAATTTTTTATTTTAATGTTATTTTTAGTGTTGTGTATTTTTATTAATTATTAGTTACTTCTAACTGGCAAATGAATATCTTATTAAAAATCCAAAATGGTTTAAGCTATTTAAACAGCTATAAAAATGGTATTGCATATTTTGTTTGAAATTTTTAATGCATTAAAGTATTTTTTTTTTTTTATTTTTTTCTTTTAAAAATGTTAATTTTTTTATTACAAATTTCTTAAATAGTAGGATAATTTTTAAAAATATCTTTTTCAACATTTTTTTCATTTATTGTAATTTAAAAAATATTGGTGTATCTATAAGAAAAGATTATTTTTCGTATAATAAAATTAAAAAACTCTTAATTCATATTGATGTGTTTTCTATTGATACTTTAATTTAAGCTTAATCTTGTTGTTCCATGATTGCTTTAAAAACATTTTTTTTTTAATTTTAATGAAAAACTAATTTTTGAAACTTTAAAGTAGAAATCTCTTAATTTTAGGATCTGTTGAATCTGCGTAAAATATCAAACACAATTTAATATTTTTGATAAAAGAAATGAATGAAAGAGAAAGCGATTACTTTTCATATGTGTTTTTTCATGATTAAATATTTCAGTATTTGTATTCAATAGTACATTTTAATATTTTTAACTATAATATTTATATAATACGATAAACTTTCATTAAAAAAAATTTTTCTAAAAATTATACATTGCATTTCATCTAAATATATATTGTATGTTGTTACTTTGCACTGTATTAATTTCTAAATTGTTATTTCAAAGGCTACTAATTGACTAAAAATATGAAAATACTGTGTAAAATTTGAATTGTTTTCGATTAAATATAGTAATCATGGTTTTTGTAATTTTTCAATTCAGAATAAGGTTTGGAAAACATATATATACATAATACGTTGCTACAAAATTATTAGTCACATTTTTTTATGCAAAAATACAATATTTTAAGACACTTTAAATTTTTTTCAAGGCATCAGTCGATACACATTAAAACACAACATAAAACTCTTTTAAAATCAATAATATTGAAACCTATATTCCTCCTTTATTATTAAATCCTAATTTTTTTTTTCTAAATGTGACTCAAAGTGTAGTAGAAAACTGGAAAGTTTCATCTCTTTGTGAAGATTCTAAGTTAATTTTCTCATGATAGTTATCCTATAAAATAAAAACTAAAAAATTAATGTTATAAATGATGAATGAAGTTATTTGGCTAATTTAAAAAATGTGTATGTTAATGACTGTATACTCACTATAATTCTGGTATCAAAAAAATAAATTTTTTACAATATCTTCAATCACTTTCGAACTCTTATTTGATGTCACATAAAATACTGGTTTTGTTGATATTTGATACATTTTTATGGAAATTTAAGACAGTTGGAACAGAATTTGAGTTTTATTAACTCTATTCTTCACTTAATCCAACTTCCATATTTAAATTTCTATCTCAGTCATTTCAATAGAATTAAAGAACAGCAAATTTATTTTCTTCAAAACATTTTTTAATCATCAGCTTGGTACTTACGTATTAACACGACTGCAGCTGATTTCGCGCCACAGCTTAAGTAGAAGTAGTACTTAATCTATAGTTAGAAAATTTCTTTTACTAAGTATGAAAAGTTTACTAATAATTATAAAAAGAAATTTTCTGATTATAAGGAAATTTATTTGAAATTCAATCGGCTTAAAAAGTTGCGGTGGCGTTATTATGTAAGTAGCATCAGCTTTTTTTAAATAATTAAATCTAGCATTTTGTTCATGTTCTTAAAATATATAGTTTAAATACTTATCTAATTTTTATATAATATGTAGTCTTTACATACCATTTAAAATATATGTTTACTTATCTATAAACCATTTTCGTACTTATTTCTACATTAAATTTGAATTATTTCCATTATTAAACATGGAAGTGCAATCTATTCTATACAATAATGGGCTACCATAAATTGCATAATGTTCAATTTATGGTTATTATAATAATTGCACTCACTGCAAAACACTTCTAATCTTTTCAGGTGTTTATAAATTCACATTTTACAAATGCCATGGTTATTTTAGTGCGTCAACTTTCTAGGAACTTCATAATTTAAAAAAAAAATGTTTTTGTAGTTGTGCCATATAAATAGATTCATCATTTTTACCAAACATTTATCAATTTTAATTTTTTGTGATTTTATAATGAAATTTCTATTTTGGACTATAATAAAATCAGAATTCCATTTCTAAGGTGACTACTATACTAAACTCATAGTCAAATGGTTAGTGCTCTTGGTTCAAAGCCCTAATGTGCAAAAAATGACCATTGTGTGTGATCAATAAACAAACAATAAGTTGAAACTGTTCTGTTCTATAATGTTTTCTATTTGTATGTATGACTTAAATTATTTGAAATGTTTTTTATATAGGTATACGCTTATGCATATTATTTTAAAATTTGATTAGAATTTTTTTTATCTATGTTTGTAATATTTGAAATCTTTTTGTTAATTTAGGTAATGATGATCCAAGAATGAAATTGCAGCAACAACCAATGGATTTAAGCAGTATTCTCCAGGCAACAATGAAACGAATTAGAAACATAACTGAAGATTCTGATTTAGAATCAGATAGCAATTCAGATTTTGATTGAAATCTAAATTATATATTCTATATTTGCTTTATTGTTCCTTTTATTGACATATTTATCAATTGTAAATTTTAAATGTTCATATTGTAATTTGAATTAATGATAGAAAACATTTAAATATTTTTGTATTTGAATTTTTATGATAATGTTTAATCCACAAATACATATCTACCTCTTGCAAAATTTAAAGTTCATTGTATATTATTATTGTTAAGAATTTTTTATTGCATAATACTGAGTTAAATGTAATTTTTATAAAAATTACTTCCTAATATTTAAAAAAATACTGATTTGTTTTTTATTATAACTGTTGTAGGTCTTAATCCATCCTGTATTTAAATGTTTTTTTGCCATATTAGTGCCTTGTGTGATATTATGCTTTATTTATTCTTCAGTAAACATATTTTAAGTTAAAAAAATTTTGTTGCTTTTATGATTAGCTAAAATATTTACATAAAATGACTAACAAGTTTTTATTCAGCCACTATCCTTAAGAAGCTAATAATAATGTATTTTGTAAATTAAATTATTATAAATAGAGCAAGTAAATCTTGTTTTTTTTTTTTTTTTTTTTTTTTTTTTTTTTTTTTTTTTTTTTTATCATTATCAAGTTTCCAAAGTGGTTCAATATACAATTTTCTTTAATGATTTTTATTACCAATAGAAAGTTAGAAATGCTGATAATTTTAGTGTTTAGTCATAATTAGTTTTTCTTTATATTTATTACATGTTGTTCATTCTTGTAAAATTTGTTTTTCTAGAATACATACTCCTAGAAATTGAAACTTAATTTAACTAAAATAGAAACTATAAACATCAATTTACCATGTAATAAAACTATATTTAAATGAACTATTTATATTTTTATTTACATTATTGGTCCTATTAATTAATTATAATGTATAAAAAGATTAGATTGTTGATTTAGTGATCATTAAGCCTAGATTTATATATTTTACTATATGTTTTAAAATAGATGAGAAATTAAAATTAATGTTGTGAGATAGATGAAATTAAAATGTATTGTAATAAATATTCTGAAACATTTTGAAAAATGCTGTTAAAATTCTTAAAAATCTTATTTCTCAATTTATTAAATGATTTAAATCTGTAATTAGGTCACAATGTCTTCAATGTTAAATGATAATCATAGTGTTTACTGATTCATATTAACAAGTACATTGTTGAAAATTATGAAATTTAGTGATTTTAAATGTGATTAAGATAATTTTGGATTTTTCAAGTTTATTGGTTCTAACTATAAAATAATTCTAATTAAAAAGTTGAAGCAAGTGCCTATCCATAATTCTTAGAATAAATTCTTTCTTACATGTCTTGTACCAAATTAATATATATCACTATAGAGTTAGACTTAACTTCCACATGAAATACAATCTTAGTGACCAGATGCTTGAATAAAAATCTATAAGTCTTTGAATACTTTATTTACGATTAAAATTTTTATTGTTATACTGTTTTTTGTTAATACTTAAATTTAATAAATTATATAATTTGTCAAAAATTGCTAATTGAATAAAAGGTGCATTATTTTTCATTAAGTTATTAATATAATAATTGTAATTATTAAGTAGTAAGCTATTTGAAGTATTAGTTTACTATTTAGTCATTATACAATTATTGAATAATAAATTAAATTAATTGCAATTAAAGAGTAAAATGTTTTCATGTGATATTTTTTATATTAGTTTTAAATATTTTTTTACATCTTAAATGTTTTTTTTATACTTGAAAAAAAATCAATTGAAATTTTTGTGAAAAAATTATTTTTATTGAAAATTATTTGTAATTTTGCATTCAAGAAGTCATTAATATAAGTAGAAACTTATTAATTTTACTTCTTTAATTAATATAATTTACTTGCTTCTTTTATGTGCATATTCTATAATTTAATGAAATGTAAATATAAGCTTGTAAGTATATGCTTAGAAATTTTTGTGATAAACTTACTAATTTATTATATTTGTAAATAATTTGTATAGAGATTTTAAATATTTACATTTCATGTGTGATATTTGCTAATTTAAAATTGTTAATTGTTAAATTATCAAAAAATATGACATTTGTTGTTATTTCTTCTGATAATAATTTAATATAACAGTTTCTTTTTATGATGTTAGTGTTCTAAAAAGGAATGATTCAAACATTCAATTTTGTTTTATTAATTTACTTTACATGCATAAATTAAAAATTGGGATTGTGACTTAAATAATTAATAATATTCTTTCCTTATTCTGTTTACTTTATTATAATTATTTGCTGTATTTTTAGTTTCAGATTAAGGGAAATGTCTGCAAACTAAAAGTAAAAAAATTGTATAATATTTATTATTTTAATTCATGAACTGAAATTTGTGCATATTTTGTGAAGAAAACAAGAGTATCCATGCTTTATGTTAATATATTATAATTTCTGTAAATAACAATGCACCCATTTTATCACTGATTCATGCAAAAATTTTATTTTTTCATATAAAAATTTCTGCTTTGATTATAAAAATATTTAATTTTTATATTTGCCTAAGCTTGAAATAAAAGAATATTTTCATATGATTTGACAGTATTTATTTTCCATTAACCAATGCATTTCTGTTTCTCAAATTATTTTTAAATTTTATTCATTTATTTACTTTTTAATAAAATATACTACAAGTTTTTCTTTTTAAATTAGAAAATTGTAATATCTGATAATCACATCTCTTTGAATAACAAAAAGGAAGTTATTTGAGAACATACTTTTTTTCAGTTGTGTAATCTTAATTTTCTTTTTTCATAATTTATTCCAGAATATTTTTTATTTTATTTTTTTTTTTTTTTAAATATAAAATCTCAGAAATAATTTAATAAAAATGTATGAAGTTTATCTAAAACTGTCAAAATTACAAAGATACATTTTATTGATTTCATATAATATTTTTTTATGAAATTGTATGAGCTATGATTTTTAATTTTCAAACGTTCAATCTTTGTTTATGGTTTTTGTCGATGAATGAAACAAAACTTTATCTTCTCTGTCATGATCATGATCTAATATGCGAATACTTTTTAGAAAATGTTTTATCCAAAAAAAATTTTTTAATCTTCATTACAATGTAAAATTTGTTCTTTATATTCTTTCCTGTGTTGTTACATGTGTGGGCTGATTCCACCTTAACATGCTATAAGGTGTTAATTAGGGCTTAAATTTTTTTTGTAAATATATATAAAAAAAAATCTAAATGGACTGATAGTTTTTACCCATGACATAAAGATATTGAATTATTTATAAGTTAATACTACTAATCAAATATTAATTTATGAAATTTTTGGTTTTGTAAAAAAATTTGCTCAGATTATTTTTACTAAAATTGAACATTGCTTTACCTAAATCTTATTTTGTCATCAGTTATTTTAGAAAAATTTCAATTCTTTGAACTGAAACCATTTCCTACATTTAAATTAAAAATATTTAGTGGATAAAATTCTTATCCTGTTGCATCATTTTTAGGTTATGATAAATAATTTTTAAAATAATTAGCTATTATAAATATATATATATTATAAAATATATATAATTTATTATACGCTGGTTTTAGTATTGTAAATAAAACAGAATTCTAAATTATACAAACTATTGTTTCATAGCATGTTTTCATCTCTTAACAACTTTTATCCTGTTCATCTTTATTTTTTGCTCTTAATTTTTTGTTGGAAAGAATTTCCCCTACTATTTTTGAAGTCGATTATATAATATGATAATTGGAATAATAACAGTGCCCAATATTAGTTTTTTAATGTAAAGGATTATTAAATTATGTGTAAAATTTAAGCTTTTTCTATGAAGTTATTGTTCTGAAGCATTTCACTGTTCGAAACGTTAAATTACAATTAATATTTTAGTAGTTTTATGCTGAAGAGCATGTGTCTTGTAGTGAATAGGAACAGAATAAGAAATGATAGTTTGAAATTTAGATTACTGATAATGGATTTTTTTGTGTGATAAAGGGAACCATTTATTGACTAATGATAGCTGCAAAATTAGATTTGAAGCAATTAGTTTATGCAGAAGAAAAATTATGGTATCAGAAACTAAAGTGCTTTAAAATTAAGAAATTTAAATTTGTTTCAAAAAAGTAACCACAACATAATTTTATGATAAGGGGAGGAGCAAGTAGACAAATCTAAAATTAAGGGAAAGAGCTTTAAGTTTTACCTAAAGAGAGTTTCTTGCATGTTCTAAATATTATGAAAACTGTGTGGATGAGTTATTCTCTTCTCCAAAACTGGTTTGAAAAAGACTGAATCGAAGTAAGAATGGATTTGTTGAGATAATAAATAGATTGTTTTCAGCGGTAGATAAGGTTACTATTTCATTTATAAACAAAAGTCTGAATCATAATTTAAAACCAATAATTTAATTTTTTTTTACTGTCCAATTATTCGAAAAATTAGTATAAACAATTTGAATCTACCATGCTTCGTATCGATCAATATCTTGATGAAATACTTCTATCATTGCTAAATTATATTCATCTTTTATTGAAAATAATAATTCTGGCGACAAGATAGAACTAAGACTGTTTGAATTTCATGAATTTGTGACTGCATTGAATATATTTATCGAAAAATAAGTCAAATCTATAATCGAACCAATCAAAAGCGGAGAATCTAATAACTGACTCTGAATTTTGAAAATAACGAAAGTTTGATGAATATATTCAATTAGAGTAAGGTAAAAGAATTCATCAATGATTTGGAAATTACTCTGTTTTAAACACAATATTGATTGCTTACATGCTTGACATTTCCTGATTTAGCTATTACCAAAAGTTATATGTGCTGAAATTCCTGCGAGAAACCGCATATATTTCTGTGTCGGTCGAGAAACAGGCTGTTGAATATTTTTCAAATTATTGTTATTTTTAAAAAATTATATAAAAAATAATCAACAAATTTTAGGGTTAAAATATCGTTGAGTCTTACGAATTTATTAATTAGCATTATATATCCTTTTATTAAAAGATCCGGATATTGGTGTAAAATATTACAACAATCTGAATTATTTTTCAAAAAAGATTCGAATGATATGAACTATTCTGATTCTCTTAATAATTTCAGTAAAACATGTCTTGAAAATTCTGCTTTTGAAAACAATATTTTAAAAATAATTATCTGATGTTTTTAAGGACTTGTTATTGATTTTTTAATTTAATTGATGGTAATACTAAAATGTGTGTGTGTCTCTTGTCAAAAAATAATCGCTAAAAGATGTCTGTTTATATGTTGAATTACTTAACAACGTTATCAAAACTAACCTATTATTTAAATAATTATGTCCCACATAATGATAAAAAATGTTCTGTGATAAATGCAGAGTTACCAAAAAAGAATGATAGAGAATCGGAGACTACGATCACTCGGCAATAAGAAAAAAAAAAAAAAATCATGGTAGAAACTTCGCCATGGCTGGTAAGAAATTGACATAATATGGGTTTCAGTACCATTTTTTTAATTCTCTATTTTTATAGAGGTTTATTATATCATGATTTCTATTTCTGACTTGCCACATATTTGGACTCGAGTGAATTTAATGCTTTCCTAAAGTTGATTATTAGTAATCAGATTGCAAAACAAAAAAGGGAATGAATCATTTGCAAAGTTAAATTGTCTCAATGCTCTTTTTTTTCCATGAATATTTTATTTTTATATTGATATATATAAGGGGTGGCCAAGACATCGACCGCGGTCGACTGGTAGACCACGAAGACATTTTAGATAGTCCACGCGACCATCCCTCTAATGATGTAGGAATTAACAATTTCATTTATGACTTATGACATAGAATCAATGAATTATTTAAAATAAACATTTAATAGTCTACACTTTAAAACCCAAAGCAAACTGTGCAAAGATTTACGATTTAAAGATTTATGATTAAAGGTTTACGATTTAAAACCTAAAACGGACATGATGAGCGCAATTAAAACATTCAAAAAAGCTATAGAAAGGTATGCATCTCAATTAAGAAAACATGAATTGAAAAATTTCAAAAACATGGAGGAAGAGTGCATCCATAATCCAAACCGAGACTTCGAAGATTTCGCTTAATATTTACTTGTTTTGTTTGAAGAATTTGAAAGAAGATTCGCTGACTTAATTAGGTTGAAAGAAATACTCAAATTTATGATATTTTATTTCCATTTAATGAAAACGTCAACATTGATGGAGTATCTGAAAAAATAGGACATTTAAAATATATCACACCAGTCACGGTCGAAGAAGAAATCATTAAATTAAGATGCGCTATATTTCTTAGATCCAGAGCATATTTAGCGATACTGATTTTTGGAAAGTAATTTCCGAGGAAACGTTTCCAAATATTTACAAATTGATTTTGCATTTGAAATCATACTTTGGATCGAGGTATCTTTGGGAATCTGCTTTTTCAACCATAAACAAAAACATTAGTCGCATATAACAGATGAACATTTAATTTCGTGTTTATGCATTGCAATAAGCTCGTATCAGCCGCAATATTATAAACTTGTCGCAGATATACAGTGCCAAATTTCAACTAAATGAAGTGAATAGGATGGTCAGTTTTTGATATATGAATACTTTGATTATTTTCGTCAGTAAATTTTTATTTTGTAAATATTAAGTTTTTTTAGAAAAATTACATAATTTATAATTTTTCTTGTTACTGAAAATAAATATGTATGTTAATTTAACTCTGTCTTTGGTAGACCGCCTTCGATTTTTTAAATGTGGAGTAGACCCCGGATCCCATAAGTTAGGCAACCCCTGATTTATATATTGTTCGTATGCATATTAATTCCACAGTCCCTATTTAAAGAAGTTTAATGATTTCTTTGATTCTTATAATTTAATCTTTTAAACAATTTGTTTACTTGAAGTATAGTCATAATTTTATATGAGAATTTGACGAATTTAATTGTTTTTCCTTTTGTTGAATTTTCTTATGTTTTTCTGTAGCTGGATCGTCTCTTTCAATTAACATTTCTGTTTTTCTATATTCACAATTTTTTTCTAAAACGTAAACGTTTTTATTTATTTTTGTTATTTCAAAAAAGGTTTTTTTTTTTTTTTTCTTTTTTTTTTTTTTTACAAAATATATTTCTTTATGTTTCTTCAACTAATTCTTCTTGTCTGACAATTTCAAATTAAGTGTATTCTTCGAACTATATCATTTCTAACAACCTTACATTTTATTCGGATTCATAATAAGCATTTTCATTTCAGAAATCTTCGTAAACTATTTTTTATTTCTTTAGAAATTCATGCAGTTGAGTTGCAGTAAAATGTTTTTAGTTTGAATTTCAAAATCCAAACATACAACTTGCCACGAAATTTAGTCAAAAATGATAAAACCAATTAAAATTTAATTAAGGGTATATTAAGTGAAAACGTTTATTTTCATATTGTTTATATAACAAATTAAAATTGAAATTACATTTTTCTTATAGGATGTATGCAAGATTACAAATAATCATAAAAATTTGAATTAAATTGCTAAAAACACTAATTTTGCTGTTTTATAATCCTTATCTTAGAGTAAGGTCTTTGGCATTATCAAGTATTTCCAAAAAAGTTGGCAGTTTGCCAAAATAAGACCTTACAAAATATAAATTAAGGATATAATAAAACTGCTTCCTCTGGGTCTTTTTTTTTTCTGCACGGGTGCGCAAACAATACAAAGCATAAATTTATTCAAATTTTAATTCCGTATTTTATGCTTTTCTTTATTTCACAAAATTTTTTTTATTAATATCTAGAAACCGTGATTATCCAAGTTAAAAAGGAAGATTAATATCTGTATTTAAACATATTCTTTTTCATTCGTTAGATGGCACCACACAAACATATCTCTATGAAAGTTGTTTATTGATGGCAGGAATGCGAAATCCAGACTAAAAAAAATAAACAAGTTTTTTTAAAGTATGTGATGGGGCATCAGCATATAATTGTTATTTGTTTTGTTTATGTTTCTAATTGTCAAGTTTTATTTTCAATGATGTAAGTATTTTGTTAAAGTAAAAATATATTTTCAATACGCCATACTTTATAAAATAGTGCCAACTCTGAAGGCATTAACAAGCTTTCTTCGCTCTTTGAACATCAAAGATGCCAACTCTCGATCTTTTTAGTTTAAAAAAAAATGGTCTGCGATGTGAGATAAGTATTAATTTTCTTTCTTTATGAAGAATGACCTGATCTGAGTCAGAGTGTTGTTTCTGAATCATCATCTTTACTTGTAAAATTATTTATTTTAATTTATATAACTATGTTAAGAGAAATTAATAGGCATATGTCATTATTAGTAATAAATTAGAATTCATATAATTAGATTTTGATTAAACGTAACAATATAAAAAAAATTCTTGATTTAGGAAAATTACAAGTTATAGCTGTCGAGAAAATTTAGGTATATTTTCCTTAAACATTGCAAGTTTGAATTTCATTTTTTTTTTTAAATTGATGTTGAATTTTAATATTTGGATCTGTTAATTTCGGCAGAACAAATAAAAATTTCATATATAATTTTGATGTTTTCAAGCTTTTTTTTGTTGTTCAACAAAAATAATTCAGTTAAAAGAAAAAATATTGCTTAACGTAATAACTTGTGAATGGTTTAAATAATAAATAAATAATGCATAAATTATCTAATCTTATTTTAATTATGAGGATTTAATAATTTAATTTATAGATACATATATGTTTAATATATAAATGAGGGAAAAAATAGCCTCATTAAATATGTATTAAATTTTGTTTTGTTGTAATGTGTGTGTTTGATTGCGTCATAAAAGATTATTATTTTCTTCTTATGTTGTCATTTCAATCTGATTTCCTTTTCAGTATTGATTATAGTATTTTAATTTTTTATTTTCAGAAAAATAAATTTTGAAATGAAATGTTAGTTTGTTCTGGATCAGGAAAATATTTGATTGTTTACAATATTTGAGAGAATTAATAGGTAAAAATTTTCCATTAAATTGTAATGACAAATATATTTTGAAGTGATTCTAAAAACTTTGAATGATACTGTGAAATTCAGGTCAATGTAACTTTTTTTAATATTTATTTCCTTACAAATATTTATTATATTATTTTAATTGTGTTCGATATAAATTATTTCTACAATAGAGTTCAAAAACACCATTTAATCGAGAAAAGAATATATTCAATGGATCAAAAAAACACCCACCAAATGTTACATATAGGAAACTTCTGGAGTTGCTGAAACAAAGTATTTTAATTGTTCTTTGAAGATGAGAGAGTATTCATTCAAAAATATTTCAGTTGTATATTTATTTTACATCTGCAGTATTAGTTACAGTACTTGATGTGATTTATTAGGAAACTGAAATATTTTCCGAAATTGAAGAAAATTATTCTATTCGTGGATAATTGATGATAAGCTTTTTGAAAAAAAGGAAGTTGAGAATTTAAAGAATTCTAGCTTAGTTCCCTGCTTTAAATAATTTATTAGAAATAATTATTAAGAAGTTAATTTGTTCTTTCAACTAACCAACCGAAGTATTGATCAAGATCCAAAGACGAATTTTCCCAATCAACTTAATTTTTCTTACAGTGCTAAGGCAAATTGAATAGTTTTAATCCTTAATTTCTTTTCGAAAACATAAATTGATGTGGACACTAAAAATTTTAATAGGTTATTTTAAGTGCCTTTCATTTTGCTTAAAATATGCTTGGTAGGTAGTCTGTTGATAATATAGAAATTCAGAAACGTTTTTTTATGTAAAAGATAACCTGTTATTAGCATCAGTTTGAAATATTGGAAGCCTTGCTGCAGAATGACGAGAAGATCTTTCAAGCAGGATGAAAGTCTGGACTATCATTTGAACATTATATTACTACCATCATTCTATTGGAGTGCCTGATTTGACCCTGTATAGTTGACTCCTAAGGCTATTGTGAGGTATTTTAACATCACAGCTTAATTGGCTTCCTCGAGGATTTTTCATAGTTTTAAGCCTATATTTAAGTGTTGCAAGGGCAAAAATCGGGAAAACTTCCAAGCATTTACCCCATCAATCAAGCATGCAGAAGCCAAAAACTCAACATTCCATTGTTCAACAGTGACTAGTATCAAGCCTGGTACTTTGTGCTTGAAAGGTCACTGTCCTACTATTAGTTCTCAGTGAGGCCATTCAATAGAGTCCGTTCGATATAAGCTAGACTTGTCAGTGGTGGGACTCGAGCCCACGCCTCTAAAAAATAATCTCTATCTTTTATCATCGAAGAAGAAGAAAATAATCGCATTAAGAATAAGATGACTTTTTTTAGAAAGCTGTATTTAAAGCATATGATTGTCTTACGCTGGCTTATAGCTTGTTTCCCTAGTCAATGGGAGAAATTTTCTTATGCATACACGACTGAAAGCTGAGTTCGATGATTATTGAATTGATAAAATATCCTTAAGCATTATTTTTTAAAAATGGCATGTTAATAAATATATTCAATCATAGAAGAGAAATTCGGCTATCGTTAAATTGAAGTAAAGTCTTCAAATCAAAGTAGAAGATAGCATTCGTCTTTCTTTAAGAATTTCAGATTTAAGCGAAGGCCAAACCACACACACAAACGGTAACATAAAATAATTCTAATTTATACGCCAAATAACACAGAAAGTAATAAATAATCCTTTTTATATAATTCGTAAATTTTATTAAATTATTGAGAAGATTAGGAATCTGAGAACTGTAAACATAAATTTTGTGCTTATAGTTTTTCACTTTGCGCATTTCGTTTCCATAGTTTTATATAATATACTTTTTCCTACTGAAAAATATAGATGATGGCTAATGTTTGAGAAAATATTGTTTCTTTGTAACTTTTTTTCAAAGACTTTAGAGAAGTTACTTGTACATTATTCACATTAGCAATTTTCATAACCAATTATGAAAACTTTTTATTCGCTTCGCATATATATATATATATATTATAGGACTATGTACTATATTAAAGTCACAATAAATAAAACAAGATGCTCAAAACTTGAAAAAATATTTAGTAAGATAAGCTTAAAATACATTTTGCTTGATAGCAGTCAGATAATGTTTTTCTACAGTATAAATAATATAAAAACATCAAAATCTGAAAGTAGTTACTTGATCTTATGTTTCCTTATTTTTCCCACAGTTGCTATGGAAATCAAACTAAAACTGTTTCGTCTTAATAGCTTTTTATCTTATCTTTCAAACATCTGGATTCTCCAGTGTCAATGATTACAGTTAGAAGCAATATTATAATTAGAACATTTACAGCAGAGTAATTTTCAAGCCACTTGTCAAGGATGTTAATGCCATAAGTCGCCTACAGTGGTGTAACACTTACAAAACCTGATTGATTGATTGATTGATAAGTGGAATAAAAAAATTTGTCTGATGAAGTGTCTTTCATGCTTTTCCGTACAACAGGAAGGGTCTAGTTTAGAGGACACCTGCACAACCGTATAATCGTGGTTGTCTCCTTCCAACTGTCAAATGGTGATGGATCTGTCATGTTATTATGGACTGCTGTGTTGTGTTTTTCTGCTGGACCAATTGTAATCCTGAAAGAAAAGATCCCTAGGGAGATGTATAAAGAAATTTTACGTGACCATGTCCATCTTATGATGCTATTTTCCTGTAAGCAAATGGAATTTTTCACGAGATAATGCACCTATCCATGCAGCAGGACATACCTAATCAAAGTTTGATGAACCCGAGAATGAAGTTAAACGTTTTGCTTGCTACTGAATCTCAAATTAATTTCACTTTTATAGTCTATTTTTCATGCTCAATATGGAATCGATATTCTGTATCAGTATCTCGGCCAGAAATTTCACAATATCTCCATGAAGAAGGACACAGTATCCTTCTAAATATTATTCAGCACTTCTATAAATCGACATCTAGGTGAATCCAAGATATGCCAACGGTGATCCTACACTTTACTAATAACAGGGATTCTTTATAAATCTAAAGCGTGTTAATTGTATTTTGATAAAAAGTATTTAATTTCTGAAGCTATAATTGAGATTAAATTAGAAATTATAGTTGCCTTTAATTATTATTTTTTACCTTATTGGTGGATAAATTTATATTCTGTATTAAAATTCAAATCTAGGACATAAGGTTCGTTAAGATACATAATGTTTAATACTAATGAATGACAGTTTGTATTCAAATAAAGTAAATTCTGTTCAAACATAGTGAGTTTTAGGTAATCTCTCATAAGGTTACATTTTGTTCTTTTTTATGATAAAACTAAATCATTAAGTGAAATCATAGTTAATCTTAAGTATTTTAGAGTATTTAATTAAAATTTTTGAATATATGAAGAAAGAAAACTAAAAATGAAAGATATTTATCGTGCGTGAAAATATCTCTTAAGATGCAAATATATTGAACTATAATTAATAAATTATGAGGATAACAATTTCATTTTATGAGTGAACTATGTTTGTTGTATAACATTTTAAAATTTTCTTAGAAATTTTTTAGTCTAAACAAATCTTTCTGATGAAGTATATATCTTTAAATTTTCTATACTGTATATTTATTCTCGTACGAAACTTTACGGGATTTTAAGTATAATTGCCGGAACAGTTCAAAAGATGTTTAATATATCATATAAGAAATAATGACAAATTGGTGAGTAATGTGTAACTACAAATTGGTAAAATCAATCCCTTTGATTTGAATGTGGTAACAATATTGGGTCACATGTTTATTAAAATTGTTTTTGTGTTGTTAATATTTTTTTTATTTGATATTTTTTTTAAATTTATTATTTTTTTTGTATTGATTTGATATTTTTTTTAAAAAATAGCGTTGATAAACTTCTGGTTTTGATGATTACCCTTTAAACTAATAGATTTATCAAAAAAATTAATACTAAATAATATAAACTATTTATTTATTATTTAAAAATTATTAATAATTTTAAAAAACATAATATAAAATAATTAATCTCAAAACTTAATATAAGATGCTGTTTAAAATGTGAAAGAAGTCATTATCTTAATTATTGGTAGTAATTAGAATTAATACATCTGCTAAGGAAAAGACTATAATAATACTTTCTTTATACTAGTTGATTATATAGTGTATTTTTGATTTATACATAAAGAGTCAAAGTTTCACGAATCAAAGTCATAAATGAATGTAAATTTCTCAAAACTTTAAAGAAGATAGAGTTGAGGTTTTCATTTATAATGTATAATAAATTGAATAACAAATTAGATCATAACTTACATAAGATCATGAAACTAAAAAATTATGTAGTTACCACTATTTAGTAATGCACAACTCTTTCATAAAGTTTCTAATTTTATTTGTAGAAATTGTATCCTAAATTTGTCTTATGAAATTGAAAAGGAAGTATAAAGAAATTTAATTAATCTATTAACAATTTCCATTTTATTTAAACTATTCTCTTGAAATTATCAGTTTGTTTTATCTACCTTTTGAAATTTCATATTTAAAAGTTATATTTATTATATATTAAAAGTATAAGTTTTAAAAGTAGATTTAAAAATATTTATATGAGTTTCATTGTGTTCTTAAATTAATCATTAAAAACAAAATTTCGGAGTTACAGCATTTATTAATTGCATATGATATTCTGTACAATACAAAAATTGAAAGACAATTATGTATTTTCAATATATATATAAAATATGTATAATATTATAAATACTTAAATATGCTTATGAGATCAAGTCAATACAGCTTTACAATACAAAACACCATGCCAACATTTTGGCAATAATTACAGCCATTATTCATACTTTTTCATCTCTCAAAGAGTTTTCAAACATTCATAAATTTTGGGGGAAATCAAGACAAGTTGCAAATTTTCATGATATTCTAGTTTTTGCAAATTCATGATCAAAAGTGCAATTTCAATAGTTTTTCATTGAATACAATTTTAAAATGCAAAAAAATTTTCAAAATTAATTTTGAAATGTAACCAGATGAAAAACTGCTTTTTATCTTAACAATTTAAATAAAAAAATCATTTGAATCATTTAATGTAATTACGTTTTTCTAATATTACTTAAGAATAAAATTATTTTGGCAAAATCAATTAATTAATATAAACAATTTATATTTTAAATTATTATTAGATTAAATCAGCACGAATAATGATATTTTTATTTAAATCATAAATTTCAGGATATTTCGAAACATTATCTTAATTAATTTTGTTATCATTATATTAAATTTTGATCAGAATTTCACATTATGAAATTACTCTTTGAGAAATTTCCATATACTTACATGTAAATCAAAAATATAAATAAATTGCAAGATTTGTTATATATATAAAAATATTCAAAAGAAAAATGATAAAAGGGTTCTTTAATATTATAGAAATAGATTAAAATATAGCATTATTCTGAGCTGACAAAAAATATTTACATGCATATATTACAATGTTTGATTGCTTACAATTTATGAGAAGAATAATCACAAATAATAATTTTTGCGTTATGCTAAAATATAATTCTCTGTTATTTTATATTGATATGAGAATTATTGCAATTGATTCGTGATTTCCAACATTTTTTGAACTCAAAAGTTAACCTTCACAATAGAGTCATCGAATAGCTTTCTGATCTAATTATCACATGCTAGTTATCCTCTCCTATGAGTTTTTATCTATTTCTTTCCACAAATTCTATGACTTAGTTGATTTTTAATTTGCATCGCTTGATAGCTATTCTGATTTGATGCACCCACGTTGACTAATTTCGGTGGAATGGATTGGTTGCCAGCAACTATCAAATCAAAATTCTTACAGGATAATTATATGTATGAAAAAATAGCACTTCGCTGAGAAAAGATGATTTTGCCCGACCAGTAGCATCTATCCCTTTTTTACCCCCTACTGAATTTTTTTTGTCTTGATCTTACTAATGATCTCATTTACCTATAAACTCAAGAAATTGAAAATTTTGGGATATAAATTAAATATTTGTTATCACAATTATGAATAAAATTAGAATTATATATTTTTTTTATCTAACAAAAGAATTACATAAAAATTCTTAAAGCTTCTATAATATATTAATAGGTTTCTAAAAAAAAGATTCTAGAATGAAACAGAATATTATTTTATAGTATTCCACATAAAAATCATATTTTCTTGAAATAAGGAATTAAAACTTATGCTATGTTATTTTTATGGGAGAAGTAGAACTTTGATTATGAATGCACGAAAAATTGTATCAATGAAGTAATAATTAATTTCTGGTAACCAACATATAGAAGAGTTCAGGAAATTGCAAATATTTAACTAGTTATTGCGTCATTCTTCTCGTAGATTACCTCATTCAAAATGATAAACAAGTTTAGATCAGTGCATTGAAACTTCTCAGAAGTTTTTTAGCAGAGTTCAAAACACAATACTGGCTCAGCCACTTATTTGAGGCTAAAGAAGAAAATTAAAAAAAAGAAATATTACTGGTCGGGGTGTGAATGTCACTTTAAAAGAAGAGGATGCTTTTTTTCATCTTTTTCTGGAAGTGATGTCGAGTTTGTGCCTCTTCTTCTAGGGTATGCTAATTACTGTTGAGTGATCTGCCTGCTGCAATCGCCTGAAGACTAAGAGTATCTCGTCTCGTGGTACGACAAGACCCGGAATGTCGTACATGTCTGGTTCAGGAAAGCCCTCTGGTAGAGTGATCTCGAAGTTCTGGATCAGAGTGGACAGGCCGAGGAACAGTGTGGACTTGACGAGGCCGTCCCCCAGGCACGTCCTCTTGCCTGTCCCAAAGGGGATGAAGTAATCTGGTTTAGACACACCGCCAGAGCTGGTTATGAACCTGAGGGCAAAACAGAAAGAAAAGCTGGTGAGAGGAAAGTTGTGAAAATATAGCATCCATTTTTCATTACAAATTACACAATGACTAGGAAAATCACTTAAGAATAACTGTAATTTATTTTTCTGTCATTAGTTACATTTCAGAGCTTATACAAACTCTATTTTTATATTTTAAGCATCTTGAATTTTGATTAGTACTTTTTAAAAATATAATCATAATTTTTTAGCTTTTTATTAAATATTTAAAGTTTTGCTTTTTTATACTAAAATTTCATATTTACTCATTTATTTTTGAGAGAAATCTCATAAGAACTCTTTAAGATTGCTTTGATGTAGCAGTACAAGGTAAAATTCTAACTATAATGTTAAAACTTATAAATTGAAAACAATATTTTTTTAAATATTTCAATTTTTGAAAATGCTATGTTTCTAAGAATTTTTGAAGTATGTAATAAAATTTACAGTGAAAAAGAAGATAATTACCTTTCAGGCTTGAATTTTCTTGGCTCACTCCACAGTTGTGGATCCATATTAATGTCATAAGTATTGAACATAACCATTGAATCTTTAGCAATGTGATAACCTAGTAATGGAGAAAATTTTTATATGAATACAAAAAATTTTAAAAACAAAATTAAGAGCGTAAATTAATTTTCCAATTAGATCTTATTGAAGTTTTATATTCAAACTTACCATTGATACTGGTATCTTTTGTTGCCACATGAGGTATGATTGGCGAAGCTATAACTCTCAGAAGTTCTAAAGTAGTTGCTTCAGTGTAAGGCATATCTTTTCTATCTTCCATATTTGGTGCCCTACAGTTTCCAGTAACTCTGGTGACCTCATCTCTGATATTGGCTCTCACTTCTGGGTTAGCAGCAAGCATGTAGAGGCCCCAGAGCCATAAGTTGCCTAAGACGGAATGACCACCGATGAGATCCTCTATGATCACTTCGACATCTTCCCGAGTCAAAGAGGATTCGTCCTTTCCTTCGTTGTCCTTCAAGTAGCTTAAGTAGATGTCAACCAAGTCTCTTGGTTTGTCATGATTGATGTCTCCTTCATGTTCTTTGACGACCATTTCAGTGATGTTAGAAACATTTTCGGCCAGGTTTTTCAGATCTTGAAGGCGTGAGCTGTTGAAGATTTTTAACCAGGGCATGAAATCGATGGCAAACCCTTGGAAGAGCTCTCGGAATACCAAATCGTAGATCTTGACGATTCTCAAGAAGTTGGTATCTTGATCACTGAAGCGCCTGCTGCAGATGTATTGATAGAAAATATTGGCTGTTGTGAAAAGCAGGAATGATCTTGCGTTCAGTGTCTGGTTCTGAACCTTAGAAAATGCTGTTATGAGTTCTTGTAGCTCGAACATGATGATGTTGTTCATTCGGCTACCATCGAGGGTGGCAACTCGTGGATGCATGAAGGGAAATGCCATCTCTCGTCGAGTTTTTTGTTTATCAGACCAGTCACATAATGCAATAGCTGAAATAGAATAAAATAATTGCTTATTTTTGTAAAATTACTAAAAAAAAAGTGTGATAAGCAACTTAAAATCTATTTTTTAACATTTTAAGCAAATTTTTCTTCGTAAAGAATTAAAAATACCAATTTTGAAATAACTCTATTACATACTTTAAGAAACAAATAATTATTTAAATATAGCTCAGAAAAATAAATAAATTATTTAAAAAATAATTATTTTATTCTGTGATTTCTTAAAATTACATGAAACTTCTTGGATTTTAAGATTATGGAAAGAATTATAAGCACTGAAATATGGTTCATGTTCACCAAATTGCTGAATTTTTTTAAATGATAAAAACTATCGGAAAATTCACTTTTGGATTAATTATTTATCACTGCTTATTAAACCTGCAACAAATTAACTTGTAATCAGATGTTAATCAATTTAGTCTCTTAATTTTTTTAAAAAGAAAAGTTTTCACAATTTTTTATTCAATATTATAAAATTGATTAATAGAAAAAATTATTAACTATTATTAATATATAATGCAATTTAAGAATATAATAAATATTTTTTTAATTTGAAAATTTAATTGATAATTTATTGGAATATTTGCAATAACGCATGCACTATTTTAAATAATAACTTACATAGATTCCTGTCACCCCGAAAAATTGCATGAAATCTCAGAAAATCAGGACGGTTAGCGAAGTCATGGCTTTTAGCAACAAGGACCTCTTTGATGAGGGACATATTGCTGACCACAACGCATCGTCGTGATCCCAGTGTCAGTCCGTACATATCACCGAATGTTTGTCGCAATGCTGAAAATGCATCCCAAGGTTTCTTGTAACGTCCCACAATATGGGAAGAACCTGCAATTGAAATAAAGTTATATATAGTATCCGGTGGTACGCTAAAAGAATATCACATGACAAATCATGTAGATCATACATTTCATTTTACAATAAAGTATTGTTTCACTCAAATATTTTTGTTCTGAGCATTAAACCTTCATTTTAATATAAAGGGAATGTAGCTCAATCAATAAAAAACAGCGAAAAATAATTTTTTAAGTTTTACTAATTACGTTTTACTAAATTAATTTATTTAAAGAAATAATATCGTCATCAGTGTTGATTCTAGGTACGCATGAAAGTTTAAAGAATAAAATTTAGTTGATTTTGAATACACGAATGTTTGAAAAGTAAAATATGTGGAATACCTTTACTGATTCTTGCATTCATTAATTGTCTGCTTCAATTTAAATTTTTTGGCAAACAATTATTACACTATCTCTCATTAGAAATACTGACGTAACATAACGAAAATTTTATTTAGTTTTATCAGACAATGGGAATTAGGCAATTGCTATTAATGTGTACGAAATTCCCAGACATTCGTAAACACGAGTTTCATGTCTCTGGCAAGTTATTTGTTACATTATTTATTTGCTATTTTTGTTGCCAAATCAAAATAATTCCTGAAGCTAAATTTTCCCAATTTTTAATTTGATACATAAAAATTTAATGAAATACAAATAAAAAAAAATATATTTATATTTTCTAATTGTATCCCAATCGGCAAAATTTACAAAATTAAAGAAATACTTTTGCTAATTTCATAAAATGAAGTTTTATGTATTTATTATAAATTTGAATTTTGTATTTAAACTTATCTCTTTAATAATTTAAAAAATGCTAATGAAAAAATATTACATTAAATAATTTTATTTTTATCTTTGCACGAATTTTCAATATGTAATACAATAAGAATGACTTATATTAAGTAAGTTTCATAAATAAAATATTTCATCTTAATACTCATACAAACACACGCAAGCATATATTAAATTTTCCGGGTAAAGTATATGAATTTCAGTACATAAAATTACTTTTTCAGCTTAAGATATTTTTTTTCTAATACAATTCTAATTTATATATTACGGATTTATTTCGTTTTCTTATGAACACAAGCTAACTCGAAAATAAAATAGATATCAATGAAATTAAATATTTTATTTATTGTAATAAAAATCTTCATTAATTTAGATTTTATGCATATATTATATTAATTGAATGAAAACAATTGTATCCAAGAATTCTTTTCATCGTTCTGGAAATAATATGTTAATAATTTCTATTTTTAACATATCTTTCATAAACAAAAAACTAAATTTCTAAGTTCCGAGATAAAAAATTTCTATTATACATCAGAATAATTGGTATGTTATTTGTAATTTGGAAAATTACTTTTGAAGGAACTTAAAACTTTCTCAATTATCAATAAAAAGCATATTATATTTAAAAAAATTCGCCTTTGAACTGATATGTAGGTATGTTTATAAACAGCACAGATATCAATAATAACATTTAATGTGTTTTCCCTCAGATAAATTTTTTATTTCATTAAATATATATATGAATATTTTGAGAAAAACACTCTTGCATCATACAACTTGACGAAGCAAAGTCTGCTTCTTGACTAAAATCTGGATTAAATATGAATGGAATTGGTACTAAAATTCAAACGTATGAATTCCCTTTAATTTTTTTTCTATGTTAACGTAATTTTTGTTTTATGTTGTTTAATGTTTATATTGTTAATTTTTTTTAACAAAAAAATTTGAAATTAAATATTTTGATTCTTTTGATTAAGATATTCATTTAACTATAAATGAAAAATTAAAAACGTTTTCCCATTCTAATTAATGATTTATTTAATGATATAAAAATTTAATCAATTTTTCGATATTTCTTAATATGTGACTTTGCTTAAAATTATAAAATTTAATCTCTTCTCATTTTTTTTTTATTTTTTTTTTTTATATCTGCATTTTATTTAAAAAATACTTGTTAAAATTATGAAACTCGAAGCAAAAATTTATTTTGAGTAGTTTTTCCTTATTTTCATATTATATTTTTTCCTTATTTATGTATTTTCCTTATTTTCATATTATAATTTCCCTGCAAAAATTACAGTGATAACTTTTGAGTATAAAAACGAAATAAAGCTATGTTTATATCACCGTATAGAGCTAATGAAAAACTTACCTAACAGGGGCAGACCCCGAGGACCAGGTAGAGTCTTCAAGGATTGACCTTTTTTAGAGCCCTTTCCAGTTCTGAGACGAACAAGGAAAATAATCGAACCTAACACCATGACCACGGCGCCCAAGACCAGTGTCAGGGGAGACACAGAAATAAAGGCCATCTTTGCTGCTCAACGATGCTCAAAGAGAACCGATCTATAGAAGACGATCTACAAACAAGGTGATAACAGTTATTGTCATGAGCAATACTATATTGATGAACTATTTTTTCTTCAAAACAAAATGAAAGATTCAATTATTTTCTTAATAAAGTAATGAAATTCTTGTTATTAACCAACTTAAATTTTTTCTCTGAATTTCAAAGACTTTTGAAGAATTTATTTTTATTGTTAATTGCAATTATAATTATTAAATTTATATTTAAATAAAAATTATAATATTTGTAAATTTTGTTTTTATTAGATTAATAAATTGAATTTATGCTTGAATAAAATTAAATATATTTGAATTAATTTCAAAATTTAAATATTTATAAATTGTGTCATTAACAGATCATAAAATTTTAAATTTAGTTCTTTTATTTGAAAACTTGATGTTTTAAATTTGCAAATAAAATATTTTTTTTATCTATTATGAATCAAATAAGTGCTTTTTTGACTATTAAAAAATATTATTAAATTTTACAACTGAATTCTGTGTTTCCTATGAAATTTTTTTCTCTATTAAAATTCAAAATTATTTCAATTTTCAAAATTTCAACACAATTGTTGATTGCAATGCTATTTGAAGCTCTAAATACCAAATTTCTTATTCTCCTTGTGTTTCGAAATTTACCCGTTAAATATGCTTTTTCCTTCATAATACTTCATATGCAGAAATGCTAACTTTCGTTTCTTAACTCCATTTATTCTTTAAAAAACTAAGTATTGTTGTGTTTATACTTTTATTTTTAATTTGGTACGATTAAATTTATATGGATTTTATATTTGTTTAATTTTTTAAACTTGTTTTAGAACAAATTAATCTAGATTACTATAAAATTTAAAATAATCTCTGGATTTAAGTTATTATAGTTAAATGTTTTCATTTCCATTTATGCCATAAAAGCATTTATTAACAAACAATATCAAATAAAATCTTATTGAATATTTCATTTTTATCTAATTTTATTTACTAAACGAAGAATTATGTGTGAAATTTTTCATATAGACACAAATTGATTTAACTTTTAATAAAAAATATTAAGTTAATGAATAAAATTTTTAAAATTGAAGAAAAAATTAAACTATATTTTAATAGAGCATAGGAATTTTCAATTTTTTCACTGCAAAATAAATTACGCTTTAAATTGTTATCATTAAAATATTCTTCAATTATATTAATTAATAATTAATTTATATGTATAAATAAGGTATATTAAAACATTTTTCATGTTTTCAAAATTATATATATTTTACATAGTTATACATACTTTTAAAACAAATAAATGCAGAAAGAAAATTAATATAAAACTTTATGAATATATTAATTAATGGATTCATTCCTTCTTAAAAGTGACTTAAACTTTCCAATTTCATTTTTGACTATTTTTCAACAATTCAAGTACAAATTTTATTATCTTTTAATAACTTTGGCATTTATAACTGGGAATTAAGTAAAATAAATGTATCTCTTTTTCAATCATGATTTGAACAGCATATAGTACTATTGAGAATAGTAATTAAGCTATTATACGAATCATTTAACTGCTGTTTTAAGCACAGAAGTTATTTGAGAATATAATACTCTTTTTCTGTTGGTCTTAATTGAAAATTAATTGCTTAGCATGTAAAAAATACTAAAATTTATTTCTTATCAATACTTTACTTACCTACATTTACATGCATATTTGAGCTTCAATTTTAATATTAGATTATATCATTTCTAGTAAATTAAAAATTTGTCTATTACCTATATTTCAAAATTTATGGGAAGAGTAAGGAAAATTATTATTTAATAAAACACACTTTTAATTATTAACGTATTGATAAATTATTACATTTAGCCAGCAAAAAATGATTACATACCTTTATTCTCGAAGCCGATCACTGGAAAGGAGATATTTTCTACTTCAGTGATGTGCTCCCCTTATAAAGGCTTGGTACTTCCAATTACGACATTTGACGGTAAGCTCGTCCTTTTATACTTATTTAAGTCCTTCTGATTGGTCGTTCAGGGCAAGTAACAATAAAAAAGAAAGACGCATTCTCGCATAACCGTCAATCAAGTTCTCTAGGTTATTCTATTGGATAAGAGGATGGGCACTAAATTTGATTGCTCGAAGAGAGAGGTATGGGCGGTATTCATACAAAAGAATGAAGTTTCTGCGTTTTTTTCCCCTTCTGCTACTTGAATCTGAAAGAGGGGGGAAAACACGATTTATGTGGTTTACCTAATGGATTTTTTACGTGTTCAGTAGTGCGGTATTTTTAAAATGGCTTGTACCCGTGGAATAAAAAAACAGATGTGTGCGTGTCAAGGTTTTGCGATAAATCTTGTGAGAAAATGAAATTTTAAAAAAATCCAAGATTTCTTTCTTTCGATTTAATTTTAAAAATTTTAGAACAGAATATATTTGTATTTTATATTAATCATTTATATACATTAAAAGAAAAAATAATTAACACTATAAGACTTATGAAATTTAATGATTAAAGATGTCAAGGAATAAAAGTTTAGTTATAGCTAATGAATAAATTTTTTTAAAAGGGAGCTTAGAAAAATGACTTTATTTTTCTTGCATTAGTAAATTAACAGGTTTGAAAATAATATTATTTATTTCCTTTAAATTTGGAATTTATTTTTCTTTTCTCCTGATATAGATTGAGCTTTTATATTCACTGTAAATCCAATTTGAAAATTTAAAATTTGAATTCATGAAAAAAAAAAAAAAGAATTGCCGTTAAATTACTGAAATTCAAACGTTTGTTCCCATGATAACATTGTTACAACTAATATAAAATAATAATTATTTAATTTTTAAAGTATTCAAAATCGATACAATATTATAACTAAAAGGATTTTCACATTAAACATATATATTATTTCTTAAGTGCGAACTTCAATTATCACAAAACTCTCGAAATTATTATTTTTTTTAAATTTTAATGTTAAAGAAATCATTTAAACTTTATCAATTATTTTTAGGAACAGTATCGATTAATATGTCTCACACAAATTTTTTTTCCTTAGTTCGTAAATTTAAACGAAATTTTTTATTTAAATTCGACAAAGTATATAAGTTGACTCCTGACTGTAAAAGCTTTTATTTCTTGTTAGAAAATAATTTTGGAATACTCATTCCTAGAAAACACTTCTATATTCAGAAAATAATTTTATTTGTTATTTTCCATTGGGTCTAAAATGTCTCTTTTTGTGTGATGAAGTATTTAAAGTGTGCATATTAAATGGAATATTAGTGGGAGTTCATGTGTTGATCTCATCATTTATAGAAATTTAAAATTCATAGTATTTCATTGTGCTTAAACCAGAAGAAATTTGATGATGGAAAGGAATTCAAATAAAATATAAACATGCTTTGAACATTGCAAGCATTCAAAAAATATTTTATTAACCATGGTTTTGTTTCATGAAAAAAATAATGCTTCGAAGAAAATTACTTTTAACTCTTCTCCTTTATGAACGATAATATGATACTTATTTAAATAAAATTAATATTTAAATTATATGTTATAAATTGTTGTCCTTAATATTTAAACAAATGTAACTGCTTATAACATGAGTATGAAAAATTTTCCAATCATATTTTGTTAAACATTAGTTTTTATAAATATGAATACTTTAGAAGGCTCACTGTGTTCTAGTGGTAATACAATACTCTTCCGAGTATAAGGTCACGAGTTCGATACTACAACTGCTGATAAGTGAGACATATATGTTGTGCTTCTGCATATGTGTTTTTTAGGTAGAGTTTTGAAACTTTCTATGTTTCTTCCCTTGGGGCTTGTGAGCATGGCCTCTATTTAAGAAAAGTTTTTCCGGAATTCATTTACAAGGTGGATGCTTAAGTACCTTACAACAGCAGTAGGCCGATCGGCAATCCTTAATATTAATATTTTGCGATGTCAAAATATAAATATTTTATACTTTTGATAATATAATGTGATAAAAATAAATATTTGCTTTACGTATACAAAATACGTAATTATTATTATTTTTATTTTTGAATCTTTTAAGTGGAAATTCTTTATTGTAAGACATTTTATGAAGTCTTTTTGCTGATACTTTCAAATAGGATCATCTTTAAGTCGTTAAATTTTATATATTGTTGTGTAGGAAAACTGGTAAACATTTTTTTTAATTTCCTTTATTGCTTATAGAAGTTACAAATATGAATCCAAATGACTCAATTCCTCAAGATCTTAATTTTTACCTATGCAAGAAATCACCTGTAATCTTGAACCACGATCAAGTAATAAACTAAATATTTAGTAGGTACTTACCTTTCCAAAACTTCCATATCATGACAAAGTCTTAAGACAAATATGCTCGTAGTTAACATTTATGGTCCTTTCAATTAAGCATTTTCTCTACCAAAGAAAATCAAATGGTATTAGTTCTTCTAAAAATGTCGTTTCTACAGCCGCAATTCAATCATTTCATTTAGAAAAATGTTAATAGTCACAGTGGCATTTAAAACAAGGATATACTTTTATCTCTCTTCTTAATATTAGAATTGTATTCCTGAATTTTCAGTCTGAAATTATATTAATTTCAGATAAAAATGATAAAAATTTTAAGTTTATCAAAAAATGAAAACTCAAAAAAATGTTCCTCATTATACTATAACTTCACTTATTTTTAATTATTTCGTTTAATTGGAAAAATTTTCTATAATTTATAGCATAAATATTTTAAAATCGCTTCAATTCCTTTCCTAAATAAAAATATTTCCTATTATCTGTGTTTGAAACCAATTTTGGTTGATCACACAAGCATATTTTATTAAAAATAATTAATTAGTTTTTGGATTGAAGAGAAAGTCTAAGAACAAAATCATTTAAGACATTTAAACTAATGTTTATTTATAGAGATTGGTATTTGTGAAAAAATTACAAAATACCCATTTTACGAGAAACGGCTAAAAGCTTTTAGATCAATAGAAAAAATATATGGGTCACTTAAAAATCTTTCCGTTTATCACTGAAAATACAAGAAAACTTTAGATAACAAACGTAAGTGTATTCTTTCAAGGGAAAGTGTTTGATACAGTTTAAAAGAATTCTCGAAGAATGTCTTACTATTAAGAAATCCAAGCCATGTATCTAGTAGCGATAACAAATATTGAAGCTTTGCTCGAAATGTTGCAAGGGGTTTCATGTAGGTGACATTCAGTTTCATGTAGGTGACATTCAGTTGTTGCAAATTACGATTCATCTAACATTATATAACTTTTCCTTGTGATTCTGTTGTTAGATTTTCTTGTTGAATGTTTTAGATGGAAAAAATCTTATCTTTGAACATTAACATTTTAATTATTCTATACATAAATAAATAAGTAAATAAAATGTATACAAATTTTCATTCTGCAATGGGATCGAAAAAAGTAGAGGAAGAGCTGATACTATTAATATTTTATTCCTTATTCCCAGAAAGCATAAATATAGATTTCAAATTAAAATTGGGGGAGGAGGACGAGATGATGTGTATTGGGACATAAGTGACGTTAAGTCCTAACTTCCCGGTGCGTTTGTCATTAATTTAAACTATATATATATATAGTGTAAATTAATTAAAAACGTAATCAAATTTTGAAATGAAATATAGACTAGGTTTTAAGTCAAAAATTAGTCTTTAAATATAAGTTTCAATTTTCATTCCGTGCAGTTGTTCTCAATTTAAATCTAGAGAAAAATTAGGACACACAGAAGTTTATTTATGTAGATTAATAAAGCATGTTATCATACTTTTACCAAACATTAATTTAATAAATATATATATATACCTGCAATTATTTAGATGTTTTCATTATAGAAAGTACCTTTTCAGAGTGTGTTTTAATTGTTAGATCTTAAGGTATTATTTATAAGTCTTGCCAATTCGACAGCAGTCAATATTTCTACTTAAATAAAAATTTATAAATATTATGTTTTAATTATTTAATAAAATAATTGGGAAATATATAATACATTTTTCACTTACTTAACTTATTTTATAGAAATATATAAAATAATAAAATAATTTTACGTAACGTGTTTTAGTTTAATAAACAATCAGTAAACTTAATTTTATAAAATTTAGGGATACATCGAAAACATTTTATGTATTTAATTTGATACAAAATCTCTGAGAAAAAATTTTATTCTAAAAGAATTCTCTCTGAAATAACTGTAACGGATTCAGTGTTCAATTAAACACTGTATCATTGCTAATTGAATGTGTCATACAATCGTGTATTTTTTCCACTATAATTTATTTCTGAGACCTATAATTTAGGTCGTTAACGAAGCGGAAACGTTAGCTAAATTAGTGTCTCAGAACCTAATTTTTTTCTCCAAACGTTTCTGATTTCGAAGACGATCATTTAAACGTGTATTTAATGGTGTTTCAAGGGGAAAACAATTTGCTTTTACTTCTGACTTAATTTTTTGCTTCTTTTATCAAGCTACTATGCTGTTTTAACCTTGCCATTACGATTTATATGTCTTGGTCAAGGATGCCATCAGAATTCTGTAGGACACTTCATACAGAATGATGGCTCCTTTTCTGGATGCGTTACATTTCTCTTAGATTTTTCTTGTATAATTCTTCTCGTATTGCATAAGATTTATACATCTTCCTGGCTGTGGGGTTGTACCAAACCCTCCTTCTTCTTGAATGAAGAGCTAAAAATGCAAAGTGTCGTCCTTGTTAACTGCTCCAGGTGAAGGTTGATCCTTAATAGTTGATCTTGAAAGTGTTCCATAGAGGTTCTAATTGTTTATAATGAAAACGATATTTACAATCATTTTTCACATCATTTCTCTTCAAAAATGACGCCACGTTACACACGCGGCCATTTATAATCACGTTTATAAATATTCGAGAAATTAAAATCATGCGTTATTTACACATCATTCAATTTCTGTGTCTAAAAATAACCCTCACCATGAGATTTTTTTTGTATATATTTCTAATCACACGTAATGTAAAAACCTTGGCATAAATAATTTTAACTCATGTGATGAAATGATAGAGGTTGAACACAACAGCAAAAACACTACGCCACTCTTTCTCTTGATGAATCATAGACAATTGTTCGATTAAATTAATAAATATTTTCCTTGAAAATTGTGAAAATTTGCTGAAAAGGTAGAATTAGCTGATAACGATTCCATCATCAAGTTTAAAAATTTCGTTTTCTAATATTTCATCTAAAATTATGGAGATGCTTTGAATATGTTGAAGTGATTTTAAAAACCATCGTAATAATCTTCTTTAAAGCAATATTGTTTTGTTATTTCTCTTGAATTTTTTTTATAAGTGACATTAGTTCATGTTAAAAGCACCTATAAATGTGGTTGGAATCTTTTTAGATGTTTATATTCACAAAAATTTAAAATTTATTAGATTTTCCTGAATTGCAGTAATTAAAAGAATTCATTAGTGAAATAATATAAATTTAAACTAAAACATTAATAATTGATAAGCAAATTAGAAATGTTTTATTGAAATCTTCCATAATTTTTCTTTAAAAGTGTAAATTAATATATAATAATTAATATAAAATAATTTAGAAATAATACTAGATTAATCTTTCTCATTTGATTAATAATTAATAAAAGTATTGAAAGTCTTATTTAATGCATATAATTTCATCTAATAGAAAGTCATAAATACTTGACAATAACAAAATAAATAAATAATCTTTAAAATAAATATAATTTCTTTATATAATTCTAATAGGATTTGCCTTAAAGAAAAATTTATATTTAATCAATAATAATAGAAAGTAATGTTATTTTATTTGAATATATTTCAAAACTAATATGTTTATTTCTGAAAATGTTTATTAAAATTTTTTTCCAAAAATAGTTGTTCATTTGATTAATAATTTTTACAAGCTCCATTTAAGTTTAATTCTGAATCAAATTTGCATATCTTCAATTGATTTGTTCAAAATGTTTAGAAAACTGTCCTTATAGATTTCTAAACTTATTCAGTAATCAAATTAATTTTATTGCAACGAATTTTTCTAACTAATTTTTATATTAAGAGTTTAAGAGTTTATTTATAGTTATTTAAGTTTCAAAGAACTATTTAAAAACGTTGTATTTTTTTAAAAATTGTGTTTTAATTTGCTTGTATTAATTATATACAAAAAGGAATTGGAAACTTCTTTTTTGACCAAAATTTTATTTTATTTTTTCTATTTTAGCAATATTGACTCTACAGTATCAGAGAGAACGCATATCCCCAATACTTCTAAATCCTAATAACTTAAATTCTCAAATCTAAAAATTATTCAAAATTATGAGTCCTATTTTAATAAATGAGTCTTTTTTTACTTAACTTCACATTAACTTTATTTTCCTTAGTCCACTTAAAAATATATTATCAATTTTTGCAACAACGTCTTCATACAAAAAATATTTGTATTGTAATCAGATTTAATCTTAATAAAATCCCAATAAAATAAAATCATTAATAAATTATTAAAATAAAAAGTCAATTAATATATGAGAAAGGAAAAATTAATTCTTTAAATTTCAAATTGCTTATTCAATTTTATTATTTAACATTAATGGAAAATTTTATTTGTGGTTCATTTTATTATTATTTTTTTTAAATGTGGTTCAAATATATAAGACATCTGATTGTGTTTTCTGTTCTCGATTGCCAAAATTGGTCATTGAAAACATAGGAGCAATAAATTCTTTAAGAATAGTTGTAAAAAATATAATTTATTCCTCAAGGGCAATTTCGCTTATCATTGAAAAAAGTTTCAGTAAAATCAATTTTAGTTAAGAAAATTAATTAAGAGAGCTGATTAAGCCAAGAGAATGCTTTACAAATAAATTTATCACGTTAAAAAATACTAAGCAGTTGGTTAAAACATAGATATTTTCAAGAAATTTTTCTTTAAGAAAAATTTAAATGAATCGATAATAAGATTCATTTAAATAAAAATAATATGCATGAATACCGATAAGTACTCACAGGGGAATCCCAATAACAAAATTTTCCATTTTCTACTCTCTAATTACAAAATACAATTTATTAGTTCCTGAAAAAGAGTTTGGCCAAATACGAGCCCCGAATACTAAATATAAAAGTGTTTATTTTCCTAACAAAATCTTCCGTCAATGAAAAACTCATCACGTGTTTCTGCAAATAAATGACCCACTTCAAACACCATTCCAATCAAATATTTTACAAATCTACCTTTATTTCTAATATGAAAAAGCTGTCTAAATGGGGATTTTTACGAGCATTATTAAAAGATTTAAACGAAATGGATAGTTGTAATATCAGACAATCATTTATGCATATTTACCTTATCCAATAAGATAATTCTTAATAAGTGTAGAAAATATTTCTTAATATTTTTAATAAGCATTAATTGAGTAGCAATAATATTTAATACAAACCTATTATTTAATACTATCTATTATTAATACAAATATTAATATAAATATATTATTAAAACTGTAGCTAACTTACTTAGTTACATTAGACTATGCTTGAAGTGTTTGAGTTTCTAGTGTTTGAGTTCGAGTGTTGAGTGAGACTAGTTTCACTGTGTTGAAAATTTAAAAAATGAAGTAGGGATTGTGTGAGATGTGCTTAGTTAAAAAAATTCTTATGTCATTAATCAATAAAATAAAAAATATTTCATTGTAATAGAAATAAAAATGTCCTATAACCATTAAAAGAGAAAGGCTTATCTTTTGTTAAATATTGGAATCCAAACTAAAATGGTAGTTTATATATTTAATTAACTTTTTGCAGTAATATCCCTTGAATTAAAAAGTTTTAATTAATAATTATCATCTTTTTGAAAAATGTTAAATATACGGGTTATATTGGAAAATAGAAAAACTTTAATAAAGTATCATGATATATTTAACTCTAGATTAAATATATCTAATTATAATGCGCCTGCTACAAATTATTTTCAAACAGAGAAATATACATTTCAAAAAATTATATGTTTTTGAATTTGAGCAGGTGTAAATCAATGAATTTTTCCTGTTCCGTATGTTTTACGAGATGAAATTTTTATTGAATCACAATTTTAAAAAATGTATGGATATTAAATTAAAATTTAATTTCCATTATTTATGTAAAAAATGCATTTATTAATTTCGTCAAAGAACTAGATTTTTATTTTTTAAATAGAGTTACAAATCAAATATGTTTCATTAATGTTTATGGAGATAAATTCCTTATTTTGTTTGTGTTTTGAATTTTTATCCTAGATTGAATTGACAGTGGTTGTATGGTATATATATATATATATATATATATATATATATATATATCTGTGTTGAATTCTTTTGCAAAATGCTCATTAAACTTCGTAATAAAGGGATGTGTCTTTATCTATACATATTTCAATTAAGGTATATATTTGGAGATACTTTAAGAAGGAATCTATTGTAAAACTCTGAGATTACCTATAAAATAGGATGCGAAAAAGTCTTTCTGAAGAAACTAGCAATCACACTTTCTTTGACTTATCTCATTTGTGTTGCAACTCAAGATACATAGTATACAAGTACTTAATGTATTCAGCTAATAATTTGTTCAAATAATTTATAACTTGCCTTCAGTATTAATTGATATAATTTCCTATATTTAGTTCTATTATTAAAAAATTACTCAAATTGCTAACTTAAATGGAAATTTTATGCACGTGAAATTAAGAACATTGCTGTTTTGAAAAATAGAATTCCATACTGAAATGTAAACACCAAATTTTAAACTTCTCACGATTGAAAAATAGACGAAATCCTCATATGATTAAAATGTTATTTTAAAAAATACTGCAAGCAATACGTTTATTTGTATTGTTTATGAAAATAAGAAATAATGAAAAAATATATTTTAGCCCGAATGAGACTTATATTTTATTAAAAATATAAGTCTCATTTAGGCTTTCGGGCCTCGAAATCCTACAATTCTGATTGTTTTTTATTTTTCGGTGTCTCCACGAATTTTGAGCCATGGGAATGTCCTAAAACTGCAATATTCTTGTAGAGCTATATTATTTTTGAAGATTTTGGTGTATTACAGCCATTAAAAAACCTTCATATGAGAAAACTGAATAAATAAGATGCAAAAAAAAAATAATAATGTTAAAAGATTCGAATTCTTTTTTCAATCAATCATTGAAAATTAGGTGAACCAATTATCGTTTATTGCTAACTGATTACTATTTCGTGTAATCTGAGAAAGTGTTGCCGAAATGTAAATTTTGGCAACACACACTTTCTCAATATCTAGTAAAATTTTCCTATCTTTACTTTCCAGATATCATTTGATTTAAAACATACATTATTTAAATGGTTTACATAGCAAGTGCTTTTGTTAATATAAAAATAATCTTCGGCAATCAGATGATTTCTTCTTGAAGTGTCAATTTTTTTTCCCCATTTTGTTATAGAGTGTATATATTAATTTTTCGTTTATATTTTCGTTTCCTATTTTAACATAAACTTACCTATTGAATTTCAGTAATTGTATTTTATACCTAAAATTTAGATAATTTAGGTTGTTTTGTATTATATATAATATGTTTCAGTTCAGTACATTTAATAGTCACCTAAAATTGTGAGCACCGTTAGCACTGGATATAAAAAGTTTTGCTTTATATCCAGTGCTAACAATGCCCACAATAGCATTTCTTTGATTTTTATTCCCACCTGAGACCACTTGTAAAAATCTATAAAATACGAAAATGTATATTTTAAGAGTATTGAGAATAAACAAATGAAAAATATGTGAACAATACAAAAAATAATTTATTTGTTATCCTTTTAATATTTTATTTAAGGATTCACGATTTAATCGAAAAGAAACACAAATGTTAATTTTTGTACTAATGCAATTAAGTGTTTTTAAATTTTTTGAACAGATTTAATCATTTAAGTTACTGTTTTTTACTTGTTTTTCTCAAAATAATAAATTCTCATACACTGAAATGATATCAATAATAGGCTTTAAAAATTTATAGAGTTTGAAAAGTTCGTTGATAGAAATAATGAACACGATGTGGCTCTAATTAATATATATACAAAGAATGTATTTTATTTTCCTATGATTTTTATTTATTATTTTTACATGATTTATATTAAATATTGAATACCTAAGACCCGTAATCCGATATGACCAAATAAAAAGGTATGAATGGCCCACAAAAGTTTTGAGAATGAAATATATTCTGAACTAGCAAGCGTAATGCTTAGCGCTCTGCTCACTATTCACTATTCGTGTGTTCGAGTCCTTGCTTGTGTGTGGGGGGGGTATAGAAGTTCGTAGTATTTCTTATTCTGAAATACTAACTATTTTAAATAGTAACTCCCGATCTAATTAACCCTCGTATGCAAAAATAACGATAGAAAATGAACATTGTAGAAAAAGCTATATTTATACTAGTTTATGGTGAATATATAAAAGCACTTTTTATATTTCTTACATTTTTAAAGTTTATTTTTCAAGTTTTTTATTATCAAATAGTTATTCGGGTTTTGACAATACTTTTTAGGTATATTGTGCTCTTGCTCTTAGTTTTTCCAAACATTTTCAATAAACCTCTCTTGGCATTTTATTGAAAAAAAAATTATATTTCATCTACTGTTTTGTAACCTGTTTGTTTTCCAAAAATAAAAAAAAATTATTATATAATAAAATGATATGATTAATAGGTTTTAAAAATTCCTGGAGTTTGAAAAGTTCCTTTATGGAAATTCATTCCATTCTCACCTTCTCGAAAATCCTTATTGTATACTTCCTAAAATGAAATAAAAGCAAAAAATTATCCATATGATGAAAGATTAATTCTTATATTTAGGATTGCAAAAAATTCACTCATGTTATATTGTACTATTATGCAACTATTGTTAGCAATTAATAGCAATAGTTTTGCCTTTTAACAACTTATACGACAATAAAAAAAAACAAGAAAAAAGTGCTGCAATTCCAAAAATAGAAGATAAGTTTAATTTCGTGCAAAATTATTTTGCATAAAATATAAAAATGAAAAAAATAAATAAAATTCAAAAAAATTCAAAATTTGAAAAATGGGGCTTCGTATCATCAAGGATTTTTTAGATAACTTCCAAGGTTGAATATTGGGCTTTTCCTAATCATTTCACTTCAAATCAATCGATAAAAGGGAATAAATTAAAGCCGAGGACATTCTGGAGATAGCAAAGATTTTACTCAAACATTTATGTTTTAAATAATGAGCGCTCTTCCCTGGTTTAGTTGAATATTCAACGAGCTTCTTGGAAAAGTGAAGTATGTCATGCTCCTTTCCCATGCATAAAATAGAGAAAATTCACAGAAAAATTAAAAATAGAATAACACAGCAGATTGGAAATACTGTGTATTCATCTTACGAGGAAAGTTACAGACAAATAAGCAAATGTTAATCCTTAGTTAAAGTTAATCGATGCATTTTGCTATGACTGTATCATATAGTGACTTAATTCATTTTCGAATAAAATGCTACCAGCCTTCATTTCAAGGTGAAGGTTACATATACTGAATCAAAGAAAGTATTCCTTTTTTAGTCAAGATAAATGGTGATGTCAGAAATGATCACTTTTCGTCTTATGCTAATTTTACCGTATTTCCAAAAGCTTTATATTTTATTTACTGATAGAAGTTCTATCTTCTTGGAACTTGCGAAAAAAGTAGTATTCTAAAGAGATTTTTGGCGTACATAGAAATGCTGCTTAGTAACAGTAAAGAAGTGAGCCAAATTCAAAAATCCTAGGATAATTGGTAATTACTAAATTATATTAGCTATTGCTTTATATAAGGAATATTACTTGATTAAAACAACTATGACAGATATTTATAAAAATTGTAAATATATAGAATTTTAATTTTTGTTTCGGAAAATATTCATAATCATTCATTTATTTCATCGTAATCTGATACCATTGTTAGTTTTTACTAATTACCTTTTCTTGTAAAGCTTGATAGTGTATAGTAAAATTACCATGAAAAGAGAAATTGTCATATTTCCATGAAAAATATTGAATCAAACAATGCTTAATATAAAACAAATGTTAAAATAATCTTGACAATTGCTGCTTGGAGCAGTGTGAATATTAAATTTAAATCATAATGTTTCTATTGTTATATAATTTATCTTATTTATAACTTTCCACACATATAAATAGCTATAGATATTTTTTTCCTAGCGATTTCACTTTCTAAATAAAACATTTGATTGTAAGATAACTAATAGTTTTTGATTGTTCATTGAAAAGAAAGTTAAATAATTTGTTGGATTTAAGCTGCTTTTAAATGGAATTTTAGACAAAAGTTATTTAAAGATCAATTATTTTCTCTTATATTACAATTAACACATTCTTTACTGACAACTTACAAAATTGATAGCTTATTAAATAAAGACAATATGTCTTATAAATTTTTAATTTTTACACTCTATGGCAACCTTTATATTAGATAAAAACTTGTTTTTAAAGCTAAACAACAGTTTTTGTTACCAAATCAAAATTTCCTGAAAGTAAAGGCATTTAATTTTTTCTAAATGGTTTAATTAAATTTAAAAGTGTCCGACATTAGTTGGTTATGTGTTTGGAAGTATTTATATTTTTAATTTTAATATATAATACTGTATGTTTATATAAAATCTTTTTTATATGGAAAAGTGATTTCCTAAAGCTCTTGTTCATTATATGGCATTAGTGTCCTCCTAATTTATATGAGAAAATTCTGTACTTAACGATCTGCACATTAAAAATGAAATCAACATCTTTGTTTTGTGTTTAATGCAATTATAACAGTTACTATAACTGATAATTTTACAAATAAAAATACAGAGTACGCAATTAAATATTCGGAATGTTTGCACGTATTCTTATACGAAATTTTAAACTGTGCCGATCTGTAAAATAAAAGCTAGTGAATAGTTATGTGAAAATAAAGTAAACTTACTTTCAACGTATAAAAGTTAGTAAATAAAATCGCAATGAATTTTTTCTATTTATTTACATTATCAATTTAGGACAATCCACAATACATGCTGTGTGAACATGTCTGTTAATATCAGATTTTTACTTAATATTCGTGTAAATCTAATAATGACTACTCGGTTTAAATATTTGTCCTCTATATCTTTGTGGATAGTGTGTTTTAATATGAAATATTTGATTATAATAGTGAATATATATTATTATATATTCATTCTTAGAATTACCTATTATACATTATTCATAAATTATTTAAGTCATTAAATACTAAAAAATCAAGTGACAAAAAATCAAATTCCACAATATCTATTTGTAATAAATAAAAATGTTAAATCTGTTTTATATAAAATGCTTTAAATTTTTGAATACTAAAATCGTTTTTGTAATTATTAATGACATTATATTAACAGTTATATTGAGTATAATATTTTCAGATTCATTCCCATATTAAATGTAACAATATACAAATTCAAAAGCATGACTTCCATTAACAAATAAAATTCATTAATAATATTTTTAATGATCTGTTATATAAACAGAGAAACCACTGCGTTATGAATTGGACAGTCCTTATTGCCTTTTAATTCATAAATAAATCATTAATGAATTATGTCTTTAAATTTAAATTAATTTTATATAAATGCATTCAAATTTCTAAAATATGTATATCAAATAATTTGTTTGATATATTACTACAGAAAGTTAAAAAGTTTGACAAAAATGTTTTTTTGTCCTTTGTGATTACATTTCAGGCATTATTTTCAAATTATAATTCAGAGGTTACTTTTCAATGTGATTGGGGATTTTTATGCATTTTTTTTGTAGATAAATATATTACATAATCAAATACTTAGAAGAATATTCAGAAAAAAATAGAACTGACTTTATTTGCAACATGATATATTACGATAAATATATCGAAATATAATATTTACTTTAGTAGAGAAATCAGTAGTAAAAAATAAGTTAACTCTTTTTTTCATCAACGGAAATTCCCATATAAGCATACAGTATTTTTACTACCAAAAAAATTAAGAATGACAGCTTAAATCACATATTTTTGAGTTTTTATATGCATATATGAATAGTGTTATGCATACATACCTACATATAGCCAGAATATTGTAGAATTATATAATGGTTTTATATATATATATATATATATATATATATATATATATATATATATAT
>JAPDSC010052425.1:89925-126189 GCA_026290005.1 Latrodectus geometricus | reverse complement strand
TATATATATATATATATATATATATATATATATATATATATATATATTACAGTGAGAGGGGGCGGGAGGGAAAGAGAAACCATTACAAAAAGTCTCTTTTCTACATTAGAATCATTTTATAATTTTCATATTAATATAAAGATCAGCTGTATATGTATAATTGTCTTTTCTTTAATGTGTATTAAATTTTTTGATATTATTGCTGCACATACAAAAATATGTTAAAAATTCATAAATTAAGCAAACTACCATTAACACATATTTTAAGTACATATAAAGTCGCGCAGTATTTTCTGCTATTCTAATCGAGGTTTTTAAACATTATCGAATTTATACTATATTTTTTTCATGATATTAAAATGAGAATTCGGAAAAATAAAAAAACAAGGTCGAAATTAAGATATTTTTAGCAGTCCAAAAGGACTCCATCAATTTTTTTCGCAGAAAAATTCTCTTTTAAATTTGAAGTTATTGATTTCAGATTTTCTTTAACACATCTTTAATTTTGTCTAGTCTGAACAAAATGATACAAAATCGATGCATCTTGTTAAGTTTACATTAAGAAATATCATCTATTTTTAGCTCATGTAGTATTCTTTCTCATGGATATAATATTCTAATACATGAAAAATCAAATCTCACGATATAGTAATATTTTAGTAGACAAATTATAATATACATATATTTACACTATATATGTGTATGTAAATAACAGAGCCATTTCCTAGAAGCCTCTTAAAAAGAAATAAGGCTTATCAGACACATTATTAACAAAGACTTTATTAAGTACTATATCAGCTTGACAATAAGATGTTCTTGACATACTCTCATCATGTCACCATTATTTTGGATGCAATAACACAAATTACAAGTATACGATTTCATATAATTATCATAGCTACTGTTCTTCTCATAGATTGGTATCTGGAGTCTTAAGAGACCAAGAAGTATAACTAGAAACTTCAGCAACTGATTCTTACCAATAAGTGATGTATGCAAAAAATTTCATATCAATTGTAATATATAGAAGCTAAGCTACAATACATCAAATCTTAACAGTTAATATGCTTTGATCAGTCAGAAAAAGGATAAAAGAATTTTATAACATTCATGTATAATTCATAACTGTAATGCCGACATTATTATTTGGTATATCAGGAAACCATATTCTATGGAAATATATACGGAAAATTTTCAAAATGAGTAAATTGAAGAAATAATTAGTATTTTACTGCAAGTGCACAAGACAGATAGAAACAAACCCATTTACATTATATATAAGAGGGAAGATAGCATTAGGAGTTTTTATTTAGAAATGCTGCTTTAATTTTATCTATATTAGCAAACATCCTGTTAAATCTAGTCTAAGGAGAAATAATTCTAGTAAAATCATATCAGAATTTAGTTGTGGAAAGCTCCTGGTCAATCGAAACTGCCATTATTATTTTAGTGACAAGGTTACTCGTGTTACGGGAATCGAATAATTGATTGATTAATACAGAACTTATAAATCCACAATTACAATATTCAGCTCAAAGTAAAATTTCTTAGTCTATGGACTGGTAATGTCTCGGCTTGTCTTATTGGATCATATACTTCATATATTTTGAGTAAGGAGCTTATCTCTTGCACAGAATATGAATCCACAAGACGACGCTTATAGCATCATGATACTGATACTGGACAAGGAGACAGATCTAATTGTTTTTTCAGATGAATCCAAATCGGGCAAACAACATGAAGATGAACGTTTTCATGTTTAAAGACACACAGAGGAGAAATGGTATCCCCCATTTATATTTGTCACACTCATATGAGTCTAACAAATGGAATGATAATATCGGATAATTAACGCGTCTCATCTTTTGTTTTCATGACTAGCGATGTGAACACAGCTTTCGTAACATTCTTGAAGTGTTAAGGTTGAGGTCTGTGATCGAAGTGTACGTAACATTTTCAGAAAATTATCTACAACGTATTTTTTCTATTGATATCATGAAATTCCAAGGTACAAAAGACTATCAGTTGTTGGTCTGATCTTTGTGGATAATGAAACACTTACATGCCAAACAAACTGGTGAGTTCTAGCATATATGTAAAAGAACAATGGTATGTACCTACCATTTATCTGCTGGAAACGAATAGATATTAACGCTATCAATTGTATCATGTTTTCTCCAAAAATTCATCATTCACCCAAAAATTGCTTGCAAGAAATGATATGGAAAGATACGAAATGACAAGAAATGATAAGAAATGACAAATGAAAGTACCAGACTCTATTTACTACACACATGTATTATCATAGGAAAAGAATATGATTAAATTTACAAGTAATTTTTGGGTATACACTTTGTAAATTTAATCATATTCTTTTCCTATGATAATGCATGTGTATATAGTAAATAGAGTCTGGTACTTTCATTTGTCGCGAAGTTAAGTATTTTTAATTTTTATTAGTGATCATATATGGAGGATATAATTATAATTTATATTATTTGGATTTTTATTCTAATTGAATTGTAGAACATTTAATATCTAGTAATTTTGACAGAGATTTGATGAAACTGACTTTTTTATTATTAGATTTATGGTTTATACTGTTTTTTTCCTAATATATAGCATAAAATATATTCATATGAATCACTTTTGAAATCTAAAAATAAACGCGCCATGAAATTTGTTAACTAAAAAACACGAAACAGAGTGGTTTTTCTTCTTTAAGGAACCACATTTATTTCTCTGTTTTTTTATTAATTAGTTTTGAGACGTGATCCAAAATGATGCAACACATTAAGAAAAGAACAATTATTGGCAGTATGAAGGGGGAAAAAGGGAACAGTTTATGAGTCGGTAAAATCTAAGATGTCCTTCGTTAAGTGCTTGCAAATCACTGGTGTACAGTAAGCAGAAATAAGGAAGATCTTGAGATTTTAACACTCTTCCCTGTTGACGAAATAGTATTAATTCTTATCTCAAGATAACGGTTACCCCTCTCCATTAGCTTTATTTCACAGGCAACTTTATAATGACACTGTGAGGAAAATTGGAAGCTTTTCCTGAAAACAGAAGAAAAAAGCTTTTGTGAAGGAATTGTTAATTGATATCCCTTCTAAAGTATGCAATTAAATGCATCTTGCAACTCATAGACACACATGTTTCCTGATTGCACGTGGGAACACATGGCTAGGCACTTACACGTGTGCCCAAGCATGCCTTAAGACAAGGAAAGCTTGAAGAACAAAACTGAAAATTATTTAAAAACTAAATAGCTGTCTTACTTAAAATATTACTAGCAAATTTTGTGATAGTGCCACTGTGAAATATTTATGACAGAGAATTAGATACTTTATAAAAATTCTACTATACTATTTCATTTACATATTTGATGCCATAATTTATTCAATAATCATTGTTTTTATTATTTATTAATAAAATTTTATTTAAATCAGAAATATGACTTTTCACTCAAAATAATGGCTTTTTTTTTCAGTACTTATCAAAATTCCATATATTGTTGATTTTACATAACTATATAATTTCAAGGTTCAAATGAAATTTGCAATGTTGAAAAGAATAAAAATGATTAGTTAAAAAAAGTGATACATTTTTGGTAGATATATATGTAAAGCTATTTTAAAAAATCCTTATGTCATAGATTTTTACTATCAGAAATTCTTACTTACATTTTCTTATTCTTAAAATTGTATTACTTTTCCGAGTGAAAAATACTCTTACTCTTTATATATAAACTTCAAAAATATGTACAAGAATATGCTTATATATCAAATATAAACAATATATATTTTAAATCTTGTCATTGTAACAATTCCATTACTTTGGTAAAAATATTAAACATCAAATTCAATGATTTTTTCAAAACAGTATTATTTTCCAAATTAATCAACACTTTACCCAGACTAATTAATGTTTTCTAATTACTAAAAGTGAACGAAAGATTAAAGAGAACAGATTAAATTAAGCTGTACATTTAGGCATACATATTCTGTTTCAATATTTATAAATAAATTTAATGAAAAAACTAAGTAATAGTAATTGCGGCTATGAGTCGAATTTAGATAGTCAGATGCTAATGATAAATAGATTTTCAAATTGTATATTTTAAAGAATAACTTCTTAACTTAAACATTAGTAAAAATGTTTTCAATCATTAATATACAATAATTCTTACAAATTCATATAGAAAGTGAAAAACACTCAACACAAATAAATATAAACTCTTAAAAGTTTTTGCTTAGGCATAGTATTTATCATATTCTATTTTACTGTAAAATAAAATATTAGTTTTATAAAGTATAACTAAATAAAGAGAATTTTTGTAAGTAGAGTATGTTATAAATGAACATATTTAAGCATCAAGTCTTTAAAAATGCTTCAATACTCCTTCGGTTAAAAAATTCTGGTGCTTAAAATATTCAAAGTGAATTCAGAAAAACTCATTATTTCTATTTATAAGAAATTACTCCATAACCAAATATTTAAAAATTTAGAATGCATGCACATAATTTGGCAATGTATTTTCATTAGTAACAACCTCAAACTTGTAACTTTCAGAATACATGTAATGTATAATACATATCTCCTGTATGAATTGTAAAATAGTAGATTTGACAATTTCAAATTAATAATATACTATAACGTTTATGAATTCCTTAAAATTTAAAATAAAATAAATCTTTCATTTCCTTTTCCATATAGAATTTAAAATTCCATGTAATAAACACATGAAAAAAACTTGCTTCAAATAATGTCATTCATCAAATTAAAATGTATAAAAATATATGTAGATAAGTTACACAAAAGTCAAAAATATTTTCATTACATAACTCAATACATCTGTTGGATTCAAATACAAGAAAAAAATAAACTACTAAACGAGAGCTTTATATTAGGAAAGTAAAACAAGTTATTATCTTAATATAAATATTGCAAAAAACATTAAGGGAAAATCTTGTAAAGTATAAATTTATTCGTGACAATAACAAAATCACACGTGACTAGAATTGTGAAAGTAAAGATTATCAATATGTAAAAATCGATAGAAATAATATTTCTTGTAAATTCAAATTAAATACTAATAAAGTAAATAAAAAAATAGGGGGAAATTTAGAATATTTTGCAAAAAATTTTAATTAAAATGAAAATGTAGGACATAATTATATATTATACTCTCTTTTGTCCTATAAATTGTGAAAGCAAAATTATTTACCTATTCTTACAGAATAAAAATATTTCATTGTTCATCGATGAAAATGGACTGATTATTTATTGAAAAGATGTGCTTTTTTAACAGAAAAAAGCGTTATATATGAAATTTATTTGAGGAAAATGTTAAGTGAAATAAATTTTACCTTGAAAATTGCCTTTATTTATTAAAATTTTAAAAATTCAAAAATACGATTTATATTAAAAATAACAGCAAAGCAATTTGAAAATAAGTACAAGTAATGAATTTCAAATCCATTTTAATTACAGCACGGTTTCTTAAAATTCGCCAAGGACAATGGGTTTTTAGGTAAGGAAAAATACCAAGTAAAAATTTTTTCGTATGTTCAAATATTTTATTTAATTTGGTTATTTTTAAATCCTAAAACCAAACCTTTTTAATTTGCATATTATAGTATATAAAGAAGTTTTTACTAAATGATATTACAAAATAAGCGTTTCTGAGACTAAGTTGTTGGAAATTAGAAATATAGTTACAAATAGATAAAAAAAAAAATAACATCAATAGCATTAAATATTTAAATTTATGGCCTGAAATAAGGGTTTCCAGCAGTTGAAACTCAGCAAAATTTCTATTATTTTATTATGAATAAATAAGCATATAATTATAATAAAAAGTAAAAACACAAAAAGCTATCTCTCTCTCTCTCTACTTTGTTAGTTTTTAATTGATTTGAATTTTTTGTCCATGATAAGTTTGAATAATTTTCTACTAAATTTACAGAAATAGAAAAATTGGAAAAGAAATACTCTTATCATCAATTAGTGATATCTATAATACGCATTTGTTACTGATAAAGTTAAAAAGCATTATATACTTTTTTTATCAGATAAAATTGTATCATATAAGATTGTATACGGATCATGGCAATAAAAAAATTAATTTTCTAATGGCGATTATAAAAACGGAGATTTTTCTCTTTCTCTTAAATTCTTAGTATTTAGGGTTTTTATACTAAAACATACTACCTGTGAATGCATTTGTTACTATATACTTGATAAGACTAGACTTTCTTTTTTGCACCGAACAAGAATTTTAGCATTGTTTTTGCTACTGCAAAACATAAGGATATTTTAATATAATTTTTTTATAGTTGAAGTATTTCAGAGCTGGTAAATCATCAGACTAAATAATTTATAATTTTGTAACCATTTGAATAAAGAGTGTTGATATCACCAGATTTAACTATGTTTGAAATCAAGAAAAAGAAGTTGTACTTATGAAATATAACACATGCAAAGTAATATTGTTGCATACTGATATCGAAAATTTAATCACAAATTTTCATAAAAAAAAAATATGTAATAAAACGAATAATAACATAAAACTGAATAAAAATACCTTTTTCCAATATTTAATTCATTCACGTACAAAGCACATTTTCATGTAGTATTATTGAAACAATTATAAGTTCTTTGTGGCTTATATTCAGTACTACTAAGAAATTAATATGGTCACTGGATAAATCCAAGATTTTTTAATAGACTTCAAATACTAAATGGAGTACATAGGCCACATTTGTGACAAATTTACATGCAGTAGACGTTCGTTTTTACGAACCTCTAAATTACGAACAGTCTCTAGGTTTTATAAACTTGAGGCTAGTCAATAGCAGAGTTACATAAACATAATAATAAATTTAATGTCCATTTATGAACTACAATTTAAAAAAAAAAATCTCTTTTTTGTGAACTCATTTTCATGCTTTTTTCATTTGTTTATTTTTTAAAATATTTTTTCTTAAATTTTTAAAATTCTTTTATAAATTCAGGGTTGATAAGTTTTAGTTAGTTGATTATTGGGGAGTTGTAAATTTCTGAATTGTGGAGTGATAACTGCACTACTGATGTTGAAATCTTGGATTTGAACATGAAATTTGCACGTAAGAAGTTATCGGTGGACTGAATTATTAAGAATATAATTAATAAGAGTGGAAAAGAAACATATTCTAAATATCAGTCAAAAAGAACACGAATATTACTATTCTGTCTTTCAATAAGCAGATGATCGGATAAAAAAATAAAAGCTTTTTTAATTGCTTGCTGCATTTATTTTCAAATCTGCCGCAGAAAGCTGATAGGTAACTTAATATGCTGTAAGCTCCGATAAACATTATCATGCATAATCGTCAGAGATGGCTTTTCAACTGACTGAAACTAATATTTTGCTTACTTGCCATTTCATTCTGAATTTGTAATTATTTGATCATTTATACAAACATTAAGCATTTATTGCATTTCATGGTCATGGCCCAGATTTTTCCATACGCGTATATTTTTGATAACACCAATTTTAAAGCACTTGAATTCTATGAATGTACTTTAAAAAGAAACATAATAATTTTCTGTTTAAACAAACTACTGCTTCCTAAGATATGATAAACTGTTTAAAACGTTTCTAAGAGTGAAAGCATGAAATATTCGTTTTGTTTAGTAAAAATAGTAAAAAAAATACTTAATTGTTTCTTAGTATTCTTAATCAAAAAAGTTTCCGTGCAGTGATTCAGTAATTTCAGTATTAATTATAAGAACGTAAAATTTAAAAAAATAATTGCGCAATATTTAAATTTAACAACTACAATAATGCTAAAAAAGGCATTGAAAAATAGCTCTGGTAACTTTTTTCAATTTAAAAAGAAATTTAATGCGGAAGTATAAAATTGAGGTCAAAGAAATCTGCTTACTTTCAAATAGGTATTGCGAAAGGTGCATATTATTAATCAAATTTAAATAAAATAAACAAAAAACTGGATTGGCCTTAAGACAACTATTATTTACCTTTTTATTATTAAGTATGTAATATAATAAACAATATGAGAAAGACAAAATTGGATTATTCCTTAGATGCTAAGTATTTGAAGCAAAACTTACGGATGAAGAATAAATTTCCATAAAATTAGTCATAAAAGTTTCATATAGAAATTGACAAATATATTTTAAAAAACACAGACAGTAATAAAACTTTTTTTACAAATTAGAACTACTTAGTTTAGAATTTAAAATATAGATTGTTTGCATAGTTACTCATCCCCTATAAAAATGATAATTGAAAAAAAATCAAGGAAAAAATTATTATTACTAAAATATTATAACAAAATGAAAGGCAACATTTGGTAAAGAACTTAATGCCAAAAAATTGGAAAATATGTTTAAAATTTCTGATTACGAAATATAGAAGTTTAACAAAAAAAATATACATTTCGAAGATGAAGAAAAAAGATATATATATATATTATCTTAAAATAAATATTATCTTATAACTGGATGGGATAAATATAAGAGAGCAAATAAAACTATTGAAGAATATAAACATTCTTTGTGTTCTATGTTACATTTGCCTGAAATTTTAAATTTTAATAGACTACTTAGAGGGTATATTTTTAAAAATGTGATATCGAAACTGATTTATTTTGTAAATTAAAGGAGATAATGTGAAATCAATTATAAATGAAAATGTAACAAATATAAAATGTTTATTTAAGTTCAAATGACCTTATAATTTCCGATATAATTTATAATATAATTTTCTTTATTATTCTAATTTTATCGAGTAAATATCCGCCGTAAAATTGTAACTGTAAAATTATGTAAACCGAGCAATTACATATACAGAATACATGATGTTTAATAAAAATTAAGTTTTAGATCAAAGTTAAAAAGTTTAAGTTATTAAGTCTAAATTATTAAGTTTTATATTTTTTCTCATTGTAACATTTTAATATCATATTTTTTAAATAATTTTGATAAGTTGCTTAGAGAATTTAGAGATTGGTATGCAGCCAATTATTGAATGATTAAAATTTTTTTTAAAAATTTTGTATTTAATGTAAGAAGTATATTTCAGTTAAATCTTCAATTTAAATGCTTTTATAAGCGGAAGTATAATGTTTTGAAATGTTGTTTACTTGTATCCCTTAAACACTATATTTATATTTAAAATATTACCATATACTTAGACGAGGAGTGCATGTATTTTTGCATGCATAAAGGCGTCAAATATTAGTGCAGTAGATTATGAAATTATATTAGATTAACATACTGGAATCCACCACTGCTTATTTCTGATAAATGACTTTTTAAACCATTGTCAAATGACAAAACTGATAATTGAGCTGATAACACTTTTCTACATTACAGTTGCTGAAATAATATAAATATTGGATAATATTGAATCCTCAAATTGCTATGCCCTCTAAGCGCCATGATTTTCGGCTGGTTTTAATTACTAGGCTAACAAGACTTCTATTGATGTAAAGTTCTCATATGTTTGCAATCTACAGTTTAAACAATATTATTTTATCAAATGCATGTTAGGATTGAAAATTACGGTTTAAACCATACTATTTTATCAAACAATGAATTCTTATTCATTAACAGCATTTATTGGGATTTTGCGGATTAATGTATATCATTTAAAATTAATTTTGTATTCATTTAATGTTTTCAATAAATAAGATATATATAATTTTAAAAACTTTGCACTTCTCAAGGAATGAATCTTACATTACCAAAATATAGTTTTAACTAATGAAGAAATCTAATGTGTTTAAAATTTATTTTAACCGTAAATTATAATTTAAACTTCTTTAATATTTTCTCGCTTAAGCCGCTTTAGAAAACCATTAAATATGCATTTGTCTTATTTTTATAACTTTTGCTTTCATTTTCTTATTATTTCTTCGATTGCATCCTTTTATTTTATTTTTAATTAAATTTGTATTTAATTAAAAATAAAATAAATGTTGTGTATATTTTGTGTATATTGTGTTGTTGTGTATATTTTTTCTATTTTTCCTGTTTCCGATGGTTGTGTATATTTTTCCATGATACACAACCATTGGGTAACTGACGTCTTGTGAATATTTATATTGTAAAATTGTCCCCATAGCTTTAATGCAACTTAAAGCTTCATGGTAAAGGAAATTATTATTTCTAAGGATTTTTTTATTAAGCTCAAAAAATTAAATAAATGTTTTATCACTAACTTCTGAAATGAGCACAATATATATGTTTTATATTTTATGTAAATGGCAGCTATAAAAACTGTATTGTGATGAGAATTTAGAAGTGTTTCATACAATATTTATTGTTTATTGTTTATTTATTGTTTGACAAAAAATTATAAGAAATAGAAAATTCAGTACGTTTTATGAAGAGAAATTACATTATTATTTCAATGTATACAAATTATTTGAAATTTAGATTAAATTTTTTTTTAAAACACATGTCAAACATATATTTATATTAATATATAATATTTTAAAATTAATTTTGATATTATTATTTGTAAATAAAGTTATGAAATCACTTTAATATTAAATTAAATTAAAAAAGGTTCACAATTTATATAGATTAATATATAATTGTAAAAATAACATTTAATTCTCTTGTATTATATATATCTTCCATTTTACATTTCTTGCAATAATAAAATTATTGAAAAAGTTTCTTTCTCATAAATATTATTTAAGTAAATAATTATATAAATTATTTCATGACATATTCAAATATTTTCTTCATTAAATAATAACATTTTTATATCATAAGAGCTGAATAATGTACAAAATACGCAGTATCCACTTATAGTTTCCTATTTTTTAAATAAAAATAAGGAAGTGATGCAAATTTATTTAATTTTCTTGAATATTTTAAGTTGCAGAAATTTTTCTAACAAATAAGAAACAATAAATTATCTTATCAAAATGTATTATGTACTATAAAACATGAAGGGCAGGTATTTAAAAGTTGATTTCTTTAGAAATTTTGTTCAATATTTCCATAGTATATATTTCGTAAATATTTTTGATTAGAATTTCAAAATACGTTTTATTAGAAGTGAAATGGTAACTCTTGAAGATTTTCCTTTTAATACATTAATTCTGATATTATTATTTAAAAATATGTAAAAAATGTGTCCCCATTCAAAATTGTTTCCAAGAATTTTATGTAAATCTACATTTGTACAGTTTTTCAATTCGTCATTTGTTTCTATCATAAAAATAATTGCATCAAATATGCTTGACATTTGAACGACAGGTACTTGTATCATTCTCAGCAATGTTCAGTTTTATTTTGAATGACAGTGAATCTTATGCAAAAGTGGTAATTTACTTCGATTTCTCAAGAAAAGCCAATTAATTAGATGACGCATATTTACAGAAAACTGCTTTAACCAACCTGTATACATACATAAGTGATGGCATAGACCTCTTTTTATTGTAGCAAAATAAATTAATTACAAAATATCAATTAAAATTCTCTTCACAAGGGAAAATCATTGCACAGTGAAGCAATAGAAAATCTGGACGAAACTCACTATTTTATACAGCAAAAGAGGTTTACTCGGATAACAAAATCGCCACTTTGAAGGTTAATATCCTTTTAGATGAGGTCGCTTAAAAATTTATGGTTAAGCAATACCACGTCTCTCTTCCACTTTTTTATCCGCTTCCACTGACAAGGTTTCAACTTTGACACACATTTCGCTTGCTTTGAGTATATAAAGAAAGCTATCAATAAAAAGGTGCTCGGAGTTTCGTAAGTGTTAATTAAAGCATTACCGAAAAAGCAGCCATGAAACAGGAAACCGCGACACTGAATTAAAAGAGGAAGTCCTTTTGGACAAGGTTCCCACGTAATTTTTAAAGTGAAGCCTTCTCTGTTATAAGCTCCATAAGCAGTTCTTAAAGCTAGATGCTGATGATTTTCAGTGTTTCTGCTAATTTTGTTTATATAGTTCTTAACAAATGAATTTTGAATCTCTAATTTTGTTTATATAGCCTTATGACCGCTCAAGATTCAATACAAGCCTCTGTGTGTTGCCAACTCTATATAGATACCATCGAAAATAACAGTTTTTACAGAAACGAAATTCCCTTATAAATTAGGTACTACATATTTCTTATTTTTGCTCTCACCAACAACCAAAAATCAACTTATTTTATTTGTGGTTATTAATTTTTTCAGAAAATGTGAAATTTACAGCCTTTCCTTCAATATTCTAAAAAATTGTATCTTTTGTACAAAGAATTGTGCTATGTGTTATTGCATTAAATGAATGAGTGAATAAACCTGTAAAATTAGAAGAAAAGATTTAGCTGACATTTTCTACGGTAAAATTTAGACATCATTTACTAGGAAATTGTTAAAAGGAGAAGAAACAAAAAGATTACATTTTTAATATGAAAATTTAATGACCTTTGTGAACGCACATGTTAAGTTATGAAGAACAATAATCAAATCATTTGCTTAAAAAGGGTAAACATGTCTTTGTTTTGAGCCCATGTAGCTAACAGAAAATGGGCTATGCAATTCACGTGACAAAAGAAGGAAAATCCGAAAGTTCTCAAGCACTCACCACGACAGCTATGCATAAGGATTGCAGAAACGCATCACTTGACTTCTGTTCCTCAATGAATTCTGTATTTTGGCTTAACTGTTTTTGGGTAGGAATCTTACTGAGAATATAGATGTTTGAAAAATGTTTGTAATACTCTTCATGCAGTAGATTCCGGATAAATTAGTCTTTTTGCAATACTTCGATCATAAGCCAAAAAATAAATAGAGCAGCTATTATAAAACATAATTTGGGATTCATTACAGGATTTTTATTCTGCATTTTTATGATAGATTATTTGATATGCATTTACAGAAATGAACAGTTAACTCGTATTCACATATTAATTTAAAGCGATTTCATTCTCATAGTATACCAAATATATATAACTCTTTGGAGTAAATCTAATCGTTTTTAAACCATTCACAATGTATTTCAATATTCGACTTATAAATATATTACTAAATTTGGTTTATGAAATGATAAGTATTCAGATTGTATTAGAAACATTAACAAACATTCTAAAACCCCATTTTAATGTTTCTTGTTTTTCAAGGCTTAAAAGATTTTACAAAAGAGTTAAAAATAAAATTATATATATATATATATATATATATATATTATTTCTAAAACTATAATGGTGTAAAAAGTTTTGATTAAATGCATTTATTCAATTAATAATTTCATACTTATCCATTGGGGAAAAACACTTCAAAATTTGAAATTTAAACTTCATATTTCAATTATGTCACCTAAATTTTAATCTTAATAAAGTAAGCTTGTTTGTGTAATTAGGCTTTTTAATTGAAAAAGTTAAAAAGTAAAGATTTTTAAAATGATAAGAATGTAAAAACATATGTGTATGAGGTTTTTAATAATATAAAGATTACGTTTGAAATATTCAAATTATCGGCCATATTACAATTTAAAAACTGTTTGCATTGCACTTGCAAGTTAAGTAAAGAAGAAACTTGCTAATTGACTGTTAGCAAAAATCAAGTTATGTGTGTAAGACAATTTAAAATCTGATTCCCATTTTAAAATGTAAATAAATATTCTATTTTTTTATTTTTGAATCATTAATAGGAGTTCCATAAGTGTAAGATTTTTGAAAATGACTTCTTAAAAGATGCTATCTCAGCAAAAGCCATGGAGTTTCAACAATTATTTCATTGCTATTGTTGTTTAAAAGTTTACAAAACTCGCATATTTATTAAGATGAAAAATGCTGCTTAAGAAAATTTTGTTTTTAAATCGTTTTTAAAATTGCACAATATATAAAATTATATATAAAATTTGGATATCAGATTTAAATAATGAGTAAACTAGCCGTTCTAGTAAATCAGACTTCATGGGTTGTAACATCAAGAAAAAAAATGTGTATATAACTTTCAGTAAAAATCATATTTTGGAACAAGATTGATATTTACAATTTTCAAAAATATTAATTATTTTTGCTAAATTTTGAGAAAAATGCTGCTTTATTCTGAGAAATAAGTTTTCATGTAAAGGTCAATTAAAAGCAAATAAAAATAAAGTGTAGAATGTTTAAAATTTCCTTTAGTTACGAAGTTATTAATTACTATGCACCATAAGTCAAGTCAGGACTTCTTTCATTCGTGTCATAACTCCTTCCTGATAAGTGATGTCTTGGGAAAACCAAAAGTACGTTCATTGCAGTAGGAAAAAAGAATACTTTTTTAAGAATCAAAGAAGATAGAAGAAAGTAATTTCTTTTAAATATCGAATAAAGAAGAAAAATCCTAAGCATTTTTTAAAAGTATTGAAATATACTTTTAAAAAATATTTAAGAAAGTAGAAAGAAGGGAGGATCTGGTGCCCATAAACATTTTTATCTTCTGCAATGTTTATGCACGGGTCACAGTTTTAAAAGTAGGGAAAGAAGCATACGCTTACAATTTTTAAAATTACGTATACTTTAATCAAATTGTTATTCTTTTTCCGTTCCATGTAGCCATGCTCAACTTATCTTCTGACAAAATTTGGCGAGTACACAGAACAAGGATTTTATTTATGTAGACTCCAATATGTTGATTTTTAATCACAGTAAGTTCAAAGGTTAAAAGCTACTGTTTTCCACATCTAAGAGCTAATTATTAAGAGCAAATATGTAAAGAAGATAGCCAACAATGGATTCCTTAATTTAAATTTATTAATTTACAGCAAAGTAAGATTTATTTTAAAGACAGAAAAATGAATGTTTGGTTTGTTTACCAATCTATGGTCTTTTTTACCATAAAAGTCTAATTGGACAGCTGAGTTGCTACAAGTTCTCCTGTTCTGAGTAAAAAAAATGGATCCTATAAAAATTAGAGCTGAAAACCAACATGGTGATCTATGGACTCTCTGAAGACCAGTACATTCAATGATTCCTTATCAATATCAACTTAGAAGATAGCCATGCTAAGCGCATTACCTTGATAGATCATACAACAATGTTACGAACTCTTAGTAAAGAAATGGGATCGTTTGTATGATAACAAGTATCTACATGAAACCTTTGCCGAAGTTTTAAGATCAGCCAATTATGTCTTAGGCTACCCTTGGCGCTATAACCAAAAACCAAAGTGATTTCAATGGCATTTTAAGCTACACACTTAAATACAAGAATAGTGCAACATCGTATTTTCAAATGAATTCCGGTCCCTCTTACACCATCATGTTTAACGGCATCGTGGAGAGTTCGCGTCCAACCTGCATTCGATATCTTCGTACTAGCCTATCACTCAGACTAAATGTATCAATATGTAGTCTGAGTTACCTTCTGTTCATTAGATGGCTCTCTGAACAATGGCCAATGCAATAAATTCCATGACTATATTCGATCTTGTTGATTCAGGTCATTAGATTCAACAAGATTAATGTCTTCAACTGATTTTTTTAAAGTTATAAATAGTTTTTAACTGAGCATTTCTTTCAGAGGGGAGGAGTTATATTTGCATTTTTCCTGATGGTCTTAGAAATTTTTTTAGCCATTACAACGTTACCATTTGAGACATTCTGTTGAAAGTTTTTGTTAATACTTAATATTTCAACTTTAAAGTCATAATTAGGAAAAATAATTCTAGATTAACATACTAAATACTTTTTCCAAGATACTTTTCTGAGGTTAGTATTGAAATAGCTGACTTTTTGACAATAATTTATAGAAAAATAAATTTACAGTAAATTTCATAACTTACATTAACTAATTAAATACAATCATGAAAAAATTATAAAAATCTCGACAACATTTTCAGCAATAACATATCTGAGAAAACTTTTCAACTTTTTACGAAAGTTTTTTCTTTACAATCGATTAAAAGGCTGACAAAAATATTTTTGGTATAAAAACTAATAAATTTAAAAAATGACTTTAACCACGAAAATATTAAGAAAGGCTTTCTATAGTTTATAATAATTTTTTTAGAACTTTTGTTTCTGTTTGATCTGTTTACCCATGACATATGTAATAAGGACTCGTATTCACAAGAAAATGATAAACCTTTAATGTTATTTTTTATAATTTTATTAAATTTCTCATTTTTTCCTTCGTTTTTTTTTATCTTAAATAGTTTATAAACAACAACCTTTTTGATAAATTATATGAAGAAGTTCTACTTATTTTAATGAAAAAATGTAATTCATTATCTCACCTTTCTTTTAGCATAAAATATACATTTTTATTTCGTTATTGTAATTAAGTTGATTAACTATGTATTCAAATAATTTAATGTAATTCATGAAGATTTTAGACAGCTATATAAAACATATATTTTTGACAGTTATATAAAAACCTAAATAAATATTGCATATTTTAAAACTGTTTGATTTCTCTTATAAGAAAATTTAGTTATAACTTAATTATATTTAAAATAATTATTATTATTAATTAGATAATAAATATTATTATTTTAAAATTATTAGTATAACTTATAAGTTTGAAATATCAGACCAAAAATATTTTTTTTAAATTAATGATTCAGAAATTTCTTTCTTCTCTTCAGAAAAAAAACAAACACTTCCTTTGTTATTACAGATATCGAGGTTGTCAGATGAAAATTGATTAAATTATTTTAATTATAATCACAGAGATAATAATTATATTACCAATATTTAATTTTAATGCTCACAGTGGGAAAATGGTATCTAGCAACTACAGCATCTATATCCAGTTGAAAATCAAACCAATGAACTGGTTGATCGAAGATCAGGTGCTCAAAACGTTCTAACAAAAAATTCTTCTGAATTCAAACACGTATTTTATGAGAAGTACCACAGATGATAATACTGTAGGTTACTAATATATATTAAAATTAAATTATAAATTAAACTTCCCTTATTTTAAAATCAACTTACCCTTAATTCAAAATGATAAAGCTACCATAAACAAGACTAATAAAGTGATTTGAATTTAAAGAAAAATGTAAGATAGATGGATACTAAGCCCCTTAAACTTGATAGTTATTTAAAATTTCATAACCTCACCACCATCATTTACAAAAATATGTAAGGAATTTTAAATACAGTATCTTTCATGAAAATGTATTTCATGGTATATATTACAAAACTTTAGACAAATATAAAATAGAATAGCTTGATATTTTATAATCCATGTACTTGACTAACATAAACTATCGTCAAAAACTATCATATACACTTGTCTACAAATTTCACATATCTTTATTATCATTATATGGTAAAATAATTTCCTACGGGGGCACAGTTTTGATTCCTTTTGTGAGAATAAGATTATATAAGTATTCGAAATTACTCCAAAATACATAATAAGTAGCTTATTTATTTTGGATTCGTGTTTTTAAACAAAACGGATGAATGCGATTTTCTTGAATGTACTAGAAAATGCATTGACATTTCATTCTGGGACTTAAAAAAACTGCAACAACATTTTATTTAAAAAATTTTACATAAGAATGAGTTATCTGTAAGTATTTAATAAAACATTTTAAGTTGTTTATATTTTGAAATAAATTATACTTTAAAAAATAAATATGCATTTTCTAACTGTTATAAGCAATAATAATTTACATGTTTTCAATGATATAAAAGTAGGTTGCTGACAATTTTTATATTTTATAAGGAAAAACTATAAAATCATTTGCAGAAATATTTTTCTAAAGGGAAAGTTTCTCACTAAGACACTCATACATTACAATCTAAAATTAATTTATTTAATCCTGTATATCAATGTCATTCATTTTTTTTATAATTACTAGTGAGCGATTGGAATTGTTAAAATTATCAATGATTATATTACAATTCAATTTATAATAATTTTACGAGTGAACTTTGATTGTATGATCATTAAAGATATCAATTTCAGAGTTTAAAATTCCTAATAACATTCAAAGTTTGAAAAACTTTTTTGAACACTGTCTAAAAATGAACGATAATTCTATTCACAAAATTTAGATAACATCAAACTTTTAGTTTCAGAGTCTATTTCAAATTGCATATAAACATAAAAAAAACTGAATAATTGAACAGGGAAAAGGCAAGTTTTTCAAATTAAAATTTTGGAATTTTCACTCTTGTCTAATATATATTCTACTTATGGTAATTAAAAGGATACTTCTTAATGACTACGTTCAAAATAATTGAAGAATTAATTACCGTTGAACGGACTTCAATATCATTCGCTTTCATTATAAGGCTTAATAAAACTAATTTTATTGAATTTTATGAGATTATAATAACATTTATTATAAACAAAATTATTATTTTAAAAATGTTTTAGTAACAACACACAAATTTAATACATAAAACGATATAGTACATGCATTATTTATCTATAAAGTAATTATATGAAATTTACTTAAAATATTTTATGAAGACGTATTTGCAATCAAATAATGATAGAAAAGTTCAAATTTTTTTTAAATAAATTTTCATACTTTGTACAAAAGAAATATTTTACAGAAAAAGAAAATTTAAAATGTTAAAAGTCTCAACAATACTTACAAAATAACATATAATTTCAACTTTGTGATTACTACAATATAAAATTTCACACTATAAAAATTAGTCTATATATCCTGGAGTAGTTGACAACACACAATTTAAAGATAATTATTTACACTACTGAATTATATAAGAAATATGGAAAAAACCAAATGAAAATTAAGGATTGCATAATTAGTACACATTATGTAATACCTTAAAAACGTCTATTTTTTTTCCTTTCGAAGCATTTTAAACTGCGTCACTTCTTTCAAGATAAATTTTAAAGTAGGTCAAAGTCAAATGGTCATACATTTTTGACACTTTGGAAGAAAAAACACTTAAGAACAGTTGGTCTCGTGATTTAGATTTTTACTAATGGATGCTTTTTAACACATTTTAAGAGGTAAGAGTTCCGTTCCAATTGTTATTTATATCCACTTGCTTATTGCATTTACACTGCTTCTCTAGAAGTATTTCTTTACTTTTCTTTAGTCATTAAATGCTCTATGGAAAAATAGTTTACTTTTTATCATTCAAAAATCATAGAAAATTAGATTTCGACTTTAAAGTATTTTTTATCATAAATATTATTGACACTATATGGTTTAATTGCAGATCACTCACAGATATATTATGCAGAGTTTGATATATTTAACAGCATATTCTTTTCAAAATATCTTTCCAATCTACAAAAACATCTAGGCACCATATTTGTACCTTCATAAATAAAAAAAAATGATTTATTTGTTGGTTTTTTTTATTAATGTTTGAATTCAACATTTATTTCTTCATACTGTAAGGTGCTTTATACTTTAACATAAGGCTCAAATAAATTAGGGAAATAGTATTTGACATCACATGACGAATAGACTAGCAACTGAAGTCCATTATAAGACATTGGGATACCCATCGCGTATTACTGTACAGGTGGTGGTATTTTCATAGATTGTGCCCTATATTTTTACGAAAGGAAACAAATTTGGATAACTACCAGATTCTCATATCAAGAAATATGCATTCAGAAATCAGAAAATAATCCCTCTCCGGAAACAACTCTAACGTTCAAACACTTGAATTTTTTAATAAATGTTTCATTGATTTCAATCTTTTATTTTGAATGATTCTAGAAATGGTTTATAAACCTCCAGTTATAAGCTCTCAAGAGACTCGATTTTAATCGCCAATAAATGTAAAGAAATGAAATATGAGTACCATAAACAAATGCATATATTCTTAGAATTGTAAAGAATACAACAGCATATATTTAATAATATTTTTTGCAGTCATCTCATAATCAACATGTGAACCACGTAAACCATATTTTTATCTAAAATAAATATAATAAGTGCTCTTAATCTCTAACTTAAAAAAACTATATTTATGAATACCAATTTAATAAAAGGTATACGGAATTGTAGAATTCTTTTATGTTGATGCTTGAAAGTAATGACAGTTTCGAAAAAGTATTTTGTGAGTGATGTTTATAAATCATGTGGTGTGTAAAATTCTTTGACACAAGTTAGTAAAAAGTTAGAAACACAATGAAACCTAATTCTGTATATTCTAAATATGTGGTTTTGATTTCTATAATAAAAAATAATTCCCATTTTCATCGCTTAGAAAACAGAAGGTTCTTCTGCTTGCGTATTTTATTTAATATTAAACCCTAATTTAAAATTTTCTTACTATAAGAAAGTAAGGCGTATCTATTGATGATTTTTTGGAACAACAAAATTCATTCTATATGATTAGGATTTAATTACATCATTCTCAGATAAAGTAAAAGTTTGAGCTATCGATATATTTTGACAAGTATGATATTTTCATAGACACCTTTTAACAGTTTGAATTTGCAATGAATAATTTTGTGTTTGGGAGAAAGATTAATGTTTTTGTTAAATTTGTAAGAAGTCAAAAACTGATTGCATTACAAGTAACAAGAAATCGCTAATACAGTTGAGTCGCAAGCAATAACAAATAATAATTAGATGCAGCAATGAATTTGCTGTAGCACATTTAAATGTACAAAATTTTATAGCCTAAAAATATTTTTCTTCAAAGCTTTTCTCCTATAATATGTATCTTTCATTCACAAATTCTTGTCTGCTTACAAAGATGGACTAACGATGTTAATAGTGAAAATTTTCCTTGGATTTATCCTTCCAATAAGGATGAATGATGTAAAAAACTTGTCAGAAAATTTGGAATAAAGTAGTTCAAATCTATCTGAATTTTACTCAATGCAAACATAAATATGGAATTTGCAACGCAAAGGAAATAGCATTCACTAAAAATTCGTTACATGTTTACATGTATTAGTAGATTGGTCTTCATAGTTCGAAATATATATATAATAATTTTCCCAACTTTATAATTTATTATTTTTTCAACCAAGGAGTTGCCTTGTGAAATGATTCTTGTTTTAGAATATGGATACTACTGTATCGATAGAGAATATGGATACCTTTGTATTAAATATGAATACTACTCTACGTCATTCATATTGTGTAAAATGAACAAAAGTTTTATGAGGAAAGTAAATAGCAGAGAATCCTGAAGCTCATGCATTCGTTATCGTCCTTTCTAAGCTACAGCAAATTTTTAATATGGGATTATTCAAAAAGTATTTCTTCAGAGTAAGCTGACTATAAGAAAGTAATTCACAAAAAATGCTTTATTTCACAATGTAAATAATTTTGATGAATTATCAAATCTGCGATGAATCTCAGGCAAATTACAAAAAAAAAAAAAAAATGCAAAAAAATCTTTCAACAACATTTGTAATGTTATTCTTCAATAAATTTACAGCAGTTTAATATTTTGTTTCATTTTTACAACATATTTATGTGATAAAACATTTTCCTCATTAACTTATATTTATTGTTCTTTTATATGTTGTTTAAAAAAGAACTATTTTTATTTTTTCTTTGTTTGTCAGCTATTTTACTCAAAATGCCATAAAAATAAAATACAGCGTAATTTTTTGTCTCCTACTGGAAAAATATAAATAATTTACTTTTCCAGAAATAAAAGCCCTATAATTTTAATTCAGGAGTACGAAATTTAGCTAACATTTACCTTGCATGTTTTGTCTCAGAAAAAGATCAAAACATCTGTTTAGTTTTCATAACCCGAGTTGCCAATGGAATCTATAAGCGACTATTGATGCTGGATATGTTTTTATCAAGTAATAATTTTTAGTATGTATCAAATGATATAGTATATGAATCTCAAACGAAATAAGCTTCCTTCAGAGTTAAAAAAAATGAACTTTGTTATTTTTACAATTTAAAAATATTTCTTAAATATTATTCACCCAAGAATTCTGATAAAATGAGAGTAAATGGTTAATTAACTACCATTAGTAAATGATTAATTATTAAAAATTTAGAAGCTCTATACATTTGTAACCACTGATACAATGAATTATTATGCCTACACGATGAATGATTCGAGCAAGTTGTTTCCGCTTTCTGTTCTTCAAAATCTAAATATATATCTCATAAGAGAAGCCGCACTGAAAAACTTGTTTTATATTAATGCTTTAAATCCTTTATATTTTGTTGCTAATGTCACTAAAGAATTATTGAATCATAATAAGCTGTAGGCAATAAAACGGAAGAATAATTGGATAAATAGTCAAACAAACTGTTGTTTTGTTGTGTATATCAAGTGATTAAATTTCTGTATTGTTATATTATGAAATTAATGTACATCAGTTTCTTTATTATTGAGCTTATATTAATCATATGATATAATCATATAAAAGAAATCCCACTTGAGCGTTCGACATAAACACGGGATCAGACATTATGTAATTTAAACGTGCTGCCTAATCTGTTCATTTGAAAGAATTCGGAGAATAATTCTCTAAAAAATAATACTATGTTTTTAAGCAAACATTTTGAATAAATTTCTTCCTTTAGTATGTTTATGTTTATAGCAATTGAAAAATTAAAATAAAATCTTTGAAAATTTCCAACTATCTCCTCCTGAGTTTTATTCAATTTTTATTAAAGAGAAAGTTCAGCTTTCAAGAGAAACTACACTAATAAATCAAAAAGATCAGACTCCTCTCATATCAAATCAATTGATCTGTGTAAGATTTCGTTGATAATGAGATTTATTTGATATCAGATAAATCTGACTTTTAATTAGAGACGGAATTCTGTACATGATACATAAATATTCTTTTCTTGACTAGGTAAAAATACATATTTCTATAGACTAGATATAAAAACCTAGTGTGAACTTTAAATTATTAACTTCAAGTACCTGAGAAGTGCAATCATACAAGAGATCGCACTTACTTCCGCAATACTGCTGTACCTTTATGCAAAAAATTAAAAGAAATTACGAATAAAGACATTATCTAGATTAATATACCCTTTCACTCATCCCCCAAAACGCTCTTGCACTTGACCATGAAATGAAACTCATTTCCGGCTTCTGTATTACTCACATTTATCAAAAAAAGTGGTTCCAGGAAGATAAAAAGCTTAATTCATTCACAAAAGTAGCACGTCGTTTTGCCATACAAAACTGGTGATCATCCTCTAATAAACACCAGTAACAGCGTTTACAAAAAAATAACATAAAAAAGTACCCATAATGAGATGCATATTCATTTAGACACTATCGTGACAAGCAATAATGCGGAAATGGATCTCAAAACTTTCCTTTCATAGCCTCTAGCTAGAATAGTCCCATAAAAACTGGCGAAGAAGAAACTCCTGATATTTGCATATGCATGCAACATGTATAATGAGCAGTTACAGAATATGTTATCAAAGAGGATATATAGAATTTTTTAAGTGTTATATTGCGTAATGGTTGTTTTTCAGCATCCAAAACATGATGAATATACTTTGAACGATTAGCAAGTTTTCTGATAACAATTAAAAGTTTGTTGTATCGACTTCCATACAGATGATTAGAATAGACTCTAATATTTATTACATTCATGAACATTAATCTTGCATGAATGAGAATTAATCGAAAAGAAGAAGTTAATGTATTCTGAGCCGAATATATCTGGATTTTTCGAGATGCATTTAATTGTGAACAAAAAATTTTCAAAAATATTAAGCATATTTTATATTAAGTTTGATACAAATCTTAATTTTAATTAATAACATAATATAGATTTCATCTTTAATTTTCTGTGGTTTAAAGAATATGCTTGATACTATCTCTAATTATAAACAAAAAATACTGCTTTCACTGCACTTTTTAGATTAATATGTTTTGCATTTGAATTGTACTAAATCATAAGTTTGTACAACTTTTCACAGATTTATATTGTACTTACAAAAAGAGCTCAAATGATTCGTTTTTACATACATTAGCAATAGTTTCATATAAAATTTGACTGAATTCTAAATATCAACATTCTTTTATAACAATGAATGAAGCATTGGTTCATGTAATTATATTTACTCATAAATAACCTATATATTTATCGAACATTCCACTTCACATTCTGAAATTTCAGATATTTATATTATGATATAAATACACTGAATTAATCAATTAGTACTCGAATTATATTTCATTGGTGTAAGAAAAATATTTTGACTAATGAAGACTCATTTCAAAGAGTTCATGGCCTCATCTGAATCAATCGATACCATCCATTTTACTTCTCAAGATATTAGGTTAGGTTATGACGACATTTTTGGAGTTCTATGCTTATATGCTTGTAGCTCACATTGAAGACCCTAACTGGAGATGATTTTTTTTTATACAAATAAACACTCATGCCATAGGAACCCGTTTATAGGGTAAGCAACCATTCACACTCCATTCATACAATAAAGAAATGACAAAGACAGGAGAGAGAGAAAGAGAAAGAACATCCATGCCCGAACTGGGATTCGAACCCAAGCCTCCCTATCCGCAGGTAGGCACGCTGACAGAGTAGGCAGCTCAAGATATTAAATCATAGTGGCAATGCAAAAGAAAAACGCTTGCACAAAATTTTCAAACACAAGTGATGAGGATAAAATTCCTTTTATATTTAAATGTGAAAATAACTACGAAATATGTGCAGAAGTTTAAAATATACTGAAATATTGCACATGATTACCATACATGACGATTTTGAACATGACTTGTCTTTCTCATGATATTATTAAACATGCTCGTATTTGTGTGAAAAATGAAATTTATGGAAGCACAAATACATACGCATATAATATTTGTGCAATATACATGACATCCACACACACACAGTTTTAATAATTATATATATTTATTATAATTATCAAAACTGAAACTTCTGAATAAAAGCAAATAATTAATATTATACGTAAATGTTATGGCATGAAAATGAAATAAAATTTATATTTTCATGCACATTTTTTTTTGCATGATTGTGGTTAACCATGGAGTCAAAATGGTTTAGAAAGATCGAAACGTGCAATTAATAGGCATGAAAATCTATACCACACTTCTTCAATCATAGTAGTTGGAGGTGGGTGGGTGGCCAGTCTTTCAATAATCTATGACTAGATGTTTCAACAGATCAGAGATTTAGAGACCATGCAAGCTAGGCCAACAATTTAATGTGAAAATAAAAGGATAAAACTTATTCAAAAAAGACAGAATGTGATGTGGAAAATGTATTCACACATTACATTGTTGAAAGATGGCGTTTTACGGCCTCAAAAACAGGACACAACTACTGGCCTTAAAATTTCAGATATGTACAGAATACTGTTCAAATAACTATTGACTTGTACGCATGCTGAGTGTTCAAAGGTTATCAATAATATCAAGTTAGTTGTAGTTGTCCTTAAAATTATGATTGTATCCAACTCACAAGTATTCGCCTTTTTGAAGATACTTTGCCACTTTCCTATCCAGCTTTAACTTTGAAATCACTAAAACATAATCAATGAGATCAGGATCCCTCATTATATCTATACAGTACTGTCAAAAAAAGCCAGAGTAATAATCCCAGAACTGACAATTTGTACTGCATGAAACGCAATTGAACTATGTGAGTGGATACTTTAAGTACAGTAAAAGAACAGATTTCCTGACTAATGTTTCTTGATATGATTGATAATCGAGAGTGAGCAGTGAGATCCTGTAAGTCATTCAATGTGATCCTCAGCATTCCATAAATTTAATATTGTACTGATTGGATTTCAGTCAGCGCAAGTGACAATATTACGGAACAATAATCCTTTCAATCTATAGGCGGTGATTCTACCCTTATGAGGTATTGATATTTGTTGGTATGCGTTTTTTCTTTTCATTTGATGCAAAATACAATATTTTGATAAAACAACCTGAAAAGGAATTACCGAGAGAGAAATCTACTGCATCAATTTCCTTCTCTGCATTTCAAAGAGCCCTTACGGTTCAATAGCTTAACTTCCTGTAAAATCAGCAAAATTAAAGCACCATTTGCCTCTGAAAATAATTGGAATGATGACCACATTCTTCCTCACTAGGTTTCTGGAGCTCCGTGGGTCGGGGACGTGTCCACGTTAATCTGTGACATTCAAAATCTTTCTATGAGTGGCGTGGATTTGGAGAGTAGGGTGCAAGCTCAGATTTAACCTCATCCCAAGCTCTGACCATGGTTCAAAACTACAAGTGCTTGGTGATATGCTTTTTTTTCAAATCCCCTAACCAATCTCAGGATCGTCTGAACTGATATATATCCTGTGCACTACAATATATTCTATATAATATTTATATATTACATAGAATAAATATAGTTTAACCTTTCTGTGTCGTCCAAAAGAACTGAAAGACTACTCATATGCATATACTAACCTCTTAAAAAAAGTTTTCCAAGAAGAATCCTTTGCAGCAAATGATGTTTTACGTAAAAGTTTATTGACGAATTTCCATCGCACATGAACCAATCATAATTGCAAATTAAATTTTTAGCACTAGATTATTGATTTTACATGCTAAGTGGTATTAGTGATTTAAATAATTGTTATTTTTTTTGTCGTGTGCCAGCCAGGCTTGCAATATGGATGCGCTGCTCCACTTTTCCAACTGAACCATATTTTGTGTGGAGTCCGACTTCCTCAGTACACACATGCCATAGATACCCGTTTATAGGGTAGGCAACCATTCACACACACACACACAAAGAAAGGACAAAGACAAGAAAGAGAAAGTACATCCTTGCCCGAGCCAGGATTCGAACCCAGGTCCCACCCATCTGTAGTCAGGTAAGCTAACCACTAGACAGATTGGGCGGCTATTTAAATAATTAGTGGAACAAAAAGGCAATTAACATACAAGGAAATATTGTTTTATAATGAATTAGGACAAAAATACTATATTTAGCCCCCATTAAGCAAAGAGATAATTTCAAATTTTGAACAACCTGAATAAATACTTAATAATTCATAAAAAAAAATTGTATCATGTTATTTTCAATTGCATCTGTTAAAAAATATTTTAATAACATGTGTGATAACATTATTTATTAGCTTGTTTACATCACGCATCTGTGTTTTGATTACAGATAAGGTTAAATAACTGATACATAAGGTTATTGCGTTACGTCTATTTCTGCCGAATGTGAAACAGGTAAATACAGATCATTATCGCGTAACTTTGAGCTACGGTCAACAGACGACATCGACACAAGCAGACAATCATTCTCATACAACTCACATTGGCGGAAGTGCATTAGATGCTATGGATTTTTTATCGTGCGCAGACCCTTCCAATAAGACAGATTTTGATTACAAATTTTTCGCAATGATTATATAATATAAATATAATTCTTTTCAATTGTGAAGTTACAAATAAGATTTCTTTGTCACCACTGACATAAAAAGTATGAAAATTCCAGCTATCAAAATGAAATAAAACGTGATGAATAAATTTTAATTCCTTTTCTCATATTTCGCATAGTTTCTGACTGCGAATGAATAGATATCATATATCAGTTATAGAAAAACGTTCACTTATTCATATATTTAGTGAGAAAACGTTGATTGTTAAACTTTGATTTATAAACTTTGATCCATCAGTTGACCTTTTTGCAAAATTATGAAGTGGTTGATTCGGTTCATCAACTTCTATCAGCGCAGTCAGAAACGTATCATATAACATGTCCCACAACGTGAGCAGTTACGCTTTCTTCTATATAAAAACATCATATGCAATTGATCATTGAGCCTGAAAACACTTATCTAAACATATCTGTGACATTAGATTCAATGTCCCAACGCTTTTAAATTTTCTTACCTTGAAATTTTGAGAAGTCTAAAGAAAATTTCCTAAAAATTTCAAATAATGTTTTCTGACGTTAAATTACTTCATTAAGGAATTTTTTTCACAAATTCGGTGTTCATTTATATCTGGTAGAAACAATTGTTTCGCAAAAAAGTTTTGATACCTAACTTTTAATTTTATTTTGGTTTAATTTTTAAACGTTTTTCATATAGTTTATAAAATATTTTAAATATAATTCTTATATAAATCCTGACTAAGAAAGATTTATTCAAAATCTGAAGACAATAATTCATTGTGTGTGGAAAAAGGGAAATACATACTTTATTTAAAATTAATGATTTTATATATGCGGATAATGTGAATAAAAAATAATTTTAAAAATTAATTTTCGGTCTTAAAAGAAATAACACAATAATTTTTTTTATTCGGTCACTGAACAATCTTATCATTCTTCCTACTTATTCCTTTGGCAGTCCAAAATTAACAGATTATGCTTTTCTCATTAAAGGACATTTGCTGACACTATGTGCTGATTTAAATATATTATTAGAATTAAATAATTTAAATTTTTTAATCTTGTACTTAAGCTATTTTACATATCTTCACATATATCTATGATCATAAGAATCAATAATTAAACACTTTCTATATTTACAGGCTAGATTGTAAATTAATTTCATATGCATGAATATCAGTTTAAGAATGTATAGATCCTACTTATTTAATACAACTTCCAGTGTCTAATAGCTACCGCAAAACAGTTATGCACAAATAACTTGAAAATTAACACCAAGGTTATTTAACAAAAACATTCATGTATTCATTTTAAAATGTAAAATATTAATCATACTTGAAAAAAAATTTTTTCTTCAATGAAAATTGGATTCATAACTTTTTCATAATCAGAATTGCGTGTGTTCTTATATTCAACCTTACAGTATCGTGCATTGCTCAACGAAGGATACAACCAACATCAACATAAAATTATATGGACTGTGTAATTCCTTGGGAATTCCTGAGATAAATAATGCTTCTCAATCAGTTCAGACATTTCTTTCTTGGTGTGCTAAGTTTTATGGCAATGAGTGTACTTTCTGCACTTTGTTTTTCGCAACATTAAAACTGCAGCATAGAAAAGCCTTCAAATAAAGTCTTGCAAGGGTAGATTGCGAAGGGCATAATTTGAAAAAACTGCTATCACCATGAGAACATCTTACACAGTTTGTTTAAATTTCTGCTTATTCTTATATTCATTATTTTCAAGATTTTTTTCTGAAGGAAAGCTATTAGCTCTTATCTTATGGTAAAAACAAGTGTATGTTTCAATGTTTGTTACTCTGATAACAGACATATTATGAAATCATCATTTGTAAAGATTTCATGGTTTTGAATAGCATTATTACATTCTGTTCTACAAGCTTTTTAAAGTTGTTGGACTTTATCTTAGTTTGTTTTATTAAGGCAAACCCCATCTTTGATTATTTGCATCGTAAGATTTATCATAAGATGATTTTTCATCTTTTGTCAATTTTGCTTAAGATTTCTTATTTTAATAGATTGAATTAAAATAGCAACATATACATTGGTCAAAGTGTTAAGTCGAATTTAAGGTGACAATATAAAAGTTAAAATTTTTTATAATTTTAAAAACTGTTCAGTAATATAATTTATTTAATATTGCTAGTTAACACACAATTTATATTAAATCTTTCCATGACATTTTTTTAAAGCTCATATGAAGTCAATGAAGTGGTTGTAGCATATTTATGCCTTTCTTTTAGTCTGTTTGAATTCGAAACCTATAAGTACAGCCATAGAATATTTCTTTGTGTAAAAACCTTATAGTTTTTTACCTTTTCTTGAGTATTTTAAGAGAACATTATACATCATATAAAATATTATACTCTATAGAAACATAAAATTATTGACAAGAGTCATATTCATACTTATAAAACATACCGATTAGTTTTCCGTTTTACATCTGAAACAGATGAATAATGAAGACTTGCTCCTTTATTTGACACACTTAACAAGAATCTTGATATCTGAAAGCACATGTATGTTGTAAGGATTATTATAAAATTTTCCCGCCTGCCTCACAAATAGTAAGTATTGAAAAATATAACAACAAATAATATTCACCTGAAAACAGCAAAGCTTGCAACAGTCATAAAGATTGCTTGTATAAAGCCTAGAAATTTGTTTACTCATTAATGTTGGGTTACAATTCGTAATATTTTACATAGTAAGCGAAATTTTAATTGAATGCCCGAGACTATTGATATTAGTCATTAATTTATTTCAAAAACACATTAAATATGAAGCAACCATAAAATGGTAGATTTTTGATGATAAATTAGTTAGTATTTTTGTTTAAATGAAATTTATCAACATTTGTAAGTAATATTGATTAATTGGTTAGTTAATTCTCACTTCATGAATACTTATACATTATTCATAGTCTTTCATACTGGCCATATTATGTTTACATTACAGCTAATATATTATTGATTTGCTTAGTGCACTGAAAAGATATCTTAAGAAAAATGTATGTTTTACACCTTACATGTCATAATCAAAAATATAACATAAACAAAATTTTATTTTTTAAAACAGTTAATAATATTTAAAATCAAACTATTTCAAAAATCAATTTTATTTTGAAAAAGTTTTGAAAGTTTATTTATTTTTGGATTCTGCCTATTTATATAATATATGAATATTCATTGTATAATCTATAATATATAAATAATTCTTAAGAAAGAAACATTAATGCTTTTTCAAAAATATTATTCATACATAAGCATTTTTTAACTGAGCATCAAATTATTTTTATCAAATTACAATATTTCTGTTTGATTGCCATGAAAAATATTTTCATTTTAGTATACTTTTATTCATATTCTCCTACATTCTTTATATAATTTCTTCATTAATTTTTTTTCATAAAATAAGTTCCAATTACTTCACTTATTTATGCAAAACAGTTTCTTCCTGATAATATTAGCAAACTACAAATAAAGCATATCATTATTTTATATACCTCAGTTCTATCTTCATACTATTACTTTCTCAATTCGCATGACATTTTGCACAAAATAAACCTTTAACGATATAACCCCAACAAGTGTCCATTAACTTAATTAAGTCATTATCGACACAAGACTGAGTAACACCTAGTTTTTTTTGCCCTTTTTGACTTTCATATCCTCACAGAAGTCGGCGTTAAAGATTTTAAGAATATCAGAGCTCAATTAAAGTTAGATCATCAGTTGAAAGAAGAATAAAAGGTCACAGAGCAATAAAATTCTTCGACTTTTGAGATGTCCTTTAACCCTTGTTGGCGATAACCTTCATGAACACGAGCAAAAAGGAATTTAAAAAGCTTCTAATGTCAGTTCACTGACAGTTTATGTCAGTTATCGGGCTAATTGTCGAAAAGACATACGAGAGAAGATCTAACAAGCCTGGGACAGGCAAGAGCCTAAAGAGAGAAAGTACTCTCACTTCTAAAGGAAACCATTATCATTCACTGCTATGAGAGGATTCGACCGATAAATACGGTCACTAATCAAGCAGTCGGATCACGTGAGGACTTTGGAGCCAAAACTAATGGATGATGTTTGGGCAAATCTTCAAGAGCGCATTACCAAATATACCAGAAAAAGAAGTAACATAAAGCTTTTTTTTAAGTACTGAGATAAAAATTTATTGTTTTTGAGGCAGCTATATACATATATAAATAAGTTTTTCTTTACCAAAATAAAAATATTTCAATCTAATTTTAGAAGAAAGTTTTAGAATATTTCTTTAATATCAAAATGAATTATTTATTTTACATAAACTAGAATGAACGTCATTGATATTAATATTTTATTCTAATTTTATAAAGTATGCAAATAAAGTAATTTAAATAACTTATGTTGAATATCTACGGTGTAAAACATTTTTTACGCTAAGCATTTTTTTAATGTATTAATGCAAAACCTTAAAAATATTATGAATATTTTTCATTTCATAGTTTAAACAAGTCAATAAAATAATTAAACATTTTTCAACATTTCTTGTAGAAAAATTTATTTTATAATAGATTAAATTTTAGAATTCATATCACATACATTCTTTGCTTTACATTATGTAAAACACACATATAATATGACTAAAAAATAAAAACATTTCTCTATTTCAATCCTACGGTAAAAACACTAATATATCACACTTCTACCTAATTGGCTCCAAATATTTGAACGCATTAACTTGAAAATACTTAATAAAGATGTAATTTTTTTTCTTGTTTCAACTGATTGTGGGATTGGTGATTGTGGGAGTGATAGTTTTAAAGATTGAAAATTTGTTAAAGCTTGCAAATTTTATATAACAAATTTGAAAGCTTTAAAACCATTAGTTGCCACGATGGAATGAAGAGTATAGCCACGTGAACTTCGTCCAGAAATGTTTTGATGAGGATCAATAATCATGCAACACAAAATAGAACACTCGGGAAACTTTAAAGCTAGTTACAAGACAATCATATAAGCAGAAATCAAACATGCAGAATCTTTTACTTGTTTTTCTAAAGTGAATAGGATTTTTATATTCAATTTTATAAGGTCGTCCTTAAAATAAATAAAAAAATCATCTGCCGAGTTAGATTGGTTTGCACTCTCTGACTTTCAGTTAAACAATTCGAGGATTCAACTCTTACCATGGATTTGAAATGTTTGTAGTTAGTTGTTCGGAGTATCTATTTTAGTCAATAGACTTTCATAAAATTATCAATTGTCTGGAAAAAAAGTGTCAAACATACCAGCCGAAAAACGGAATGAAAGACTTAAATTTTAAAAGTATACTTGAAAAATCCTTAAAACTAACAATATCTTACTCATATTAGGTTATATTCAAAATAGTCAAAATATATGTGCACATATATTTAGCATCTTTCTAGCTTCATCTCAATTGGATGGTCACTCAAGTTTACAGCTTGATAGTACATTGATACAAGAATGTAAAAATCAAATAAATGTTCATAGTATAATATTAAATGAAAATTAATGTTGTACATCAGGGAATATTAGATTACAGTAAAAACTAATCCTCTGTAAATACTAAATTTAAATTAATAATAGTTTTCTATAAATGAATAAGTCATCATATCAAAATTCGTCATATATTTCAAAAGTATTTCTTATTTATTTTAATTAGTTAGAAATTAGAATATTAAAGACATACATAAAATAACTGTTTTTACGAAATCTTAACTTCGCTTTGTCTCGAATTTAATAAATTCTTTTGTAAAATGACTTTGATTTGAAGTTTCATTTGTAACATTTTAATCATAATTGGGCATCAGTTTATAAGACTTATTTTCTTTGGAATTTTTAAAATTTTACTGAGTTTAAATATCTAATATTTAAAAATATATTTTACTTTTTATTTTAATTGATATTAACAATAATAATATTGAACAACAAATTAAGACTAGAACTTTCTAACACATTCGGGAAAATTCAAAGTTACTCTCACTTCAAATCTACTTTAAGAAATGCGCATTCATATTTCGCCTAACAGAGACAGGATACTTTTTTATTTGTTTTCCCTTTCATTCTTAATTTCACGGTTATTCTATTCACGATTTCTTCTTCAGAAGTTCAAGTTGTTTGATGCTAGGGTAATTAAAGTCTGAAGCGTGTGAACGGGTGAAACGGCGACAACATTGACTTAACACAATGCCCCCGAAGCGGAGCTTTCACTGATTAATTCACTTAGAGGTCACATTTGCCCTTCGGGAAGGGATGATATCTGGTGAACATTCCCCACTGACCAGGCAGGCGACCAGTTTGTAAAAATTAAAACCGAAAAACAAACTTCTCTTGGAAACGCAGCCGTTCGTTGACCTACTACAAGAGGGGTGCAGGGGGAGAAGAGATTCAGTATTTGCCTCTTGATCGGGTTTTGGTTATAAGGAAAATTACAGATTGGAACTTAAGGCACACTGGTTATTATGTCATTTTTCATGAGCATGTGACATCAGGTATTTGGGATGGATGTTTTATTTAGATGTTGGCATGTCCCAAACAGAGGCCTTCGGCAAGTAAACAAGAACTTCAGGGAGGGGATAAACTGAGAATGATGATACAGAGTAAAGTAGTGAAGTAAACATATACTTTCACTTTCAAGCTTATCCAATCAACATTCTAACCACATGACTATGATTTTAAATAATATTATTTGACCTTGATACCAAGCAATTATAATAAAAATTAAATGAAATAAAGAAAATTTTGTACTTATTTCTTTCAGCATTTTCTGGTCTATAAAGGGTTGCTTTATTACTGAAATCCATTTGAATTAGTAATATTAAATCTATGAAAGTATATTGTAAAAAAATTGTAAATATAAACACATATAAGGCCCTGAAAATATTTATTGAGATTCAAGCCTTGGGCTAAAAATCAAGTTTTTGATCAGTAAAAAGAGCAAAAGAGCTATCAACAATTTGCTTGATAAAAAATGTTAATCCTTTTTTTTAAATTTCCTGAAATTGCATTCTTAGGGTAATCTTGTAGAAATTTATATAAAAGCACACTTTAAGGCAATTTTTAAATATGATTAGAAAGCATGCAATGCAAATTAATACCCAAATCATAGCATGTGCTTGGAAATTTTCAACATTCTTTCAATAGTAAATATGGAACATTATCTATGAAATTTCTATTAGTAGAAAATTATCAGCTGATAATCAAAATTAAGCATAAATGTTTTCAACTGTTAGTCTACCTGTCACATAGAAACAAAATTTGTCGTTTGAAATTCCAATACAGAGAGATTAGAGAAAATTCATGTTTCATCAGCATAAGAAACTGACGTGTGATTAACAAACAACTTATCTTTTCACATACTTAAATACTAAAGTTTATTAAGGTATTTTATAATGGCTAGAAATAGCAACATCCCAAAATTCAATTGAAAACGTAGATTATCAGACTCTACTAATGGTAATATTATCAACATACATATTTGGTAATGCAAAGTTGATTGCTTAAGCTACTGTGAAACACATCCTCCATATCCATGTTGTATTAGCATCAATCAAAATTTTTAATAGATTGTATTAGGATCTTCCGAATGAAAACCCCTAATTCAATCCCCGGCATTTTGGAACAATGGATGATGAATGCTTCTGCATCACGAGTTTGTTGCTAGGCGTGTTTTAGGCTTTTTTCCATTGAGAAATGGAAATACATACTAGAATTTATAAAAAATACTTCCAGAATGTATTCTGCTATTGATATTCAAATACTTAATGATTACATTCATCCATCAGATTTAAAGATACATTAAAATTCCATTCCTATTAAAAAATATGGATTTGAATTTTTTGGATGCTACAGATTAAATACTGTATATAATTTAAATAGTAATATAAATGAAATAATAATCATTTTAATTCTGAATTATTTTTTAATAAAATTCAGAAAGAATATAAGATGAAATTTTAGCATAAGCGGCTCTTATTTACTTCGCCATTTATTTTATGATTACAAAGAAAAATCTATTCTTTTTGCTCTTTTGACATGACTTTTAATATATTCTACGTTTCATAATTTTGTAGAAAATTTAAAATGAGAATGATGAAATTTGTATAGATTCTAGATTTTTCATTGATACACGTTGTTAAATAAATGAAAACACGAGTCTTGGATCCTTGAAAATATTCGTTTACATTGAGAGATTTCGCTTGACTACCCTGAACATCTCATGCTCATAAACACGTGCTATACAGTAATAAAAACCTACTAATAATACATATACTTTTCTTTTCAAAATTATGAAACAAAATTCTCTTTTTTAAAAATATACAACTGCTTTTTAATAATTTAAATAATATAATTCGTATGTCTAGAAAACATTTTCACTTTTTCGCTAATACTAATTTTTATAATTAGTAACTTGATTCAAAAATGAATTCATTTTAATACATTCTGAAATATTATCTTAAATATTATTTTACTTTAAATCATTCGTATTTCCAAAAGATTTCTTGTGAAAAAATTATCATGGAATGAATTTGAAAAAAATCATTCCATGATAATTTTAAGAATTGAATTTTTTTTCAGATTTTATAAGGATGAGTAAACTTTATAAAAATGAAATATATACTAAGATAATATTATATTAAAAAGAAATATTTGATAAATGTTATAGTAAAATGAAATGCTCTCACGTAGGTAACTGGATATCGTACTGTCAATCAATTCAAAAGTGCTTAAATCAAAATGTTCAATAGATGCTTCAGTTATGAATGATTAGGGTAGTTCGTAATAAACTTTAAATTTTGTTTTAAATAATTCATGAGTACAAAAGATGATCATCAAACGACAAACAAAATAAATAAACGATTTGATTCAATTTTAAAATCTGAAAAAACATGATTTTAAGTAGTCCAGATGAATATATATATATATATATATATATATATATATATATATATATATATA
>JAPDSC010052425.1:76341-89915 GCA_026290005.1 Latrodectus geometricus | reverse complement strand
TATATATATATATATATATATATATATATATATATATATATATATATGACGTAAAAGTTACATACAGCATAGTTATGGACAGAACTTATTTTGTTTAAAACCTTATATTTGTAGCTTAAACTGTATGTTATTATGGCCAATTTATCAATATCCATGATAATAAATCTAATAATTGTAAAATGCTATAAGGAATCATGAATCCAACTTGATCATTAGTTGCCTTGTTGGCTGTAACAAAATAGAGAGAAATTCAACACTGTAACACTTATTCTTTATTTTGATATATCGAAATGAAAAAAATACGCTTGATTACAAAAACATTTAATTGTAAATTTTATTTTCATGATTGATTTGAAAAAGCACAATTAAATTTCTATACATGAATAAAAATCATATAATTCCTTATGAAAACATTTTATAATTCGTTTATAGTTGAAAAAAATCCATAAAATTTATAGATCAAGATAGTTATCATAATGTATAAGTGAGCATGAAAATTAAGATGTTGCCATTTGGAAGTTTTTTTTCATTGCCAAGCTGATGATGATGTAGGCATTTGGCAAGAAATTGTATTGGATATAAATTGGCTCGTTTTGAGTGATTGGAAACATGTAAAAAGCAGGGAAATAAAATGTTGGTATTTTTGAATTGCTAACCGTAACGGATATCAAAACACAATAAACATTAAGAATTCATAAATGAATACAATAATGAGCTCTCTGAAATTTAATAACGTAACTAAAACGATTAACAAAATTTTCCAAATAAATTTTTTAATTAAAGTTCTTGTTAAGTATTTAAGTTTAAAGAATTATTCTATTATAAATTAATACAATTTATGTTTTTAAATAATGATCTTAATTAGATTTCTATTTAATGACATTTATTTTAAAATGAATACATTTAGATATAATTTATAAGTTATTAAAATGCAAATAGATTCAGATTTCCTCCAATGATTCCTTTTACATATTATTTCGCAACAATGGAAAAATTACGATAAAATTTGAAATATTAGCAAAATAAATTCAAATAAGTATGGAATAAAAAGTATGAAACTATTTGAAAACAAATTTTAATATAAAATAGAAATAATTGAACTTTCTCAGAAGTTCATTCATAATCATTTAAAAGTTGCTTACATAAAGACGGTTGTGAACTTCCAACACTTTTAAAAATTTTCTTTTGAATGAAAGTAGAGTCAGATAAATTAAATATATATGATTCAAATACAGTAGAGAAAAAGAGGATTTAAAATGCAAATCGAGGGGGGAAAAAAGGAATAAAAAGACAAAAATATAACACTAGTTGACAATAAAAGCAATGACAGAAAAGTAGATATGGCATAACGTTGAATCAGAAAAAATGCCGCCCACATTTGTCTGGTGGTCAGCGTGCCAGATTGTGAATAGGAAGGTCCTGGGTTCGAATCCGGTTCGGGCATGGATGTTCTTTATCTCTTACCTGTATTTGTCCTTTCCTTGCATAAATGGGTCCTTGTGAATGGTTTCCTAACCTATAAATGAGTAATACAGTAAAGAAGGATTAAAAAGAAACCATATAGAATTTTTTATGGCATGTGTGTACTAAGGAAGTCGGATTCCATACAAAATTACGTTTCACTTGGAAAAGTGAAGCAACGCACTCTATATTGCCAGTTAGGCTAAGATAACAACAACAATCACAAAAAATAAATTAAATTTATTACGATACATTTAAGATATCCCATTTTACAATGCAAGTTATTCAGAAAGCAGAAAAGGGGGAATATTCAGAAATGGTGTAGAATTTTTTTATGGTACACATTCTTTTTAAACAGCCATACAGTTTAACAGTTTCTTCTAAAAAAATTTTACAGTTAGTTATAACTGTATTTAAGGTTCAAATTCTAAAATATTTTTCTGCATTTTAACTTTATATTAAGCACAACTATTACTTTTCAACCAAAGAAAGTAATCTTTCTGAATGTGCCTTTAACAAACACGATAAATCAATGATGTAGAAGTCATAATAATTTGGTGGAGAAAGGGCTGCCCTGAAGGTCAAGTATTAAATAGCGAAATCCAGTCGAAGACCACCGAACTGAGAAGGAGCGGAGGGCAGCAAAGAAATCGATGTCATCATTTTACGTTGTCTACAATTTATCAACGTGTGCCCATTCGGAAGCTACTAAACAGAGACGTATTTCATTGATACTAAACAGAGACGTATTTCAGTAACCCCACTTGATTAAGTAATTTAAGTAAGAATAAGACCTGTGTGTGTGTGTGCGTGCATATTCTATTCTAATGAACCCTATTTTAATGATAATTCTACCAAATCTATTTTTAAGTTCTTTTTTATTCGTAAAAAATGCAGCAACTCTGGAATGTCGTTTCAAAATCATTACAAGAATTACTGAACCAAAAAAATTTTAATCACGTAACAAAAAAACACATTTAAAATAACAATGTCTAATTGATGCAAAAATTGAAAAATGTTAATGCTGAATGTTTTATCTTAAGTTTCAATGTCAAACCATTAGCAGAATAATTAAAAAACGTTCTTGTAGTAAAATCTGTTTAGCCAAGATATCGATGCTAAATTTAGATTGCGAATAATGATATTCAAAATAAGTAATTAATATATAGAGTTATTTAAATTTTTGCGCAATCTGTTCTCACGTGGAGTAACATGTGATCGTTGTAGGCTGTATAACAAAGAGGTAATTATCAATGATCTCTTTGAATTAAAAAGAGATGGAGATTGATATGTTATCTCAAATTATTACAACAAAACATATTCATGTTGTGCATGTCTAAGTGGAATGTGTTCTACTGGTCTCGTTTTAATTTTTTGTTTGCAATGTAAAAAAAATTACTCTCTTTGATTAAAAATTCTTTCTCCAATTAAAAATGAAAATTTTTAAAAAATTAAGAAATTTTTTCATTGTTATAATTTTGAAAGTTTATTTTATAATAATAGGGTAAAAATTACTATAAATTTATAAAAAATGTAAAAAACTGTTATGCTATATTATATTTTAGATATATTGTAGCTACATAGTAAAAGTAGTATATCAGTTAAAAGCTGTTATAATTTTTTTAAACTTCTACTACTCGTTTTCCTTTTAAAGAAAACTTTTTCAAATACAGTAGGCCTTATTTAGTATAGTTACAAAATATGGAACTTCGAAAATTCAAAAGATTACTCCAATATATAGACTTGTAGAAAGCAGAATTTTAATCATGTTACTAAATAGCTGATAAGATCGAACACGAGAATTCTTTCTACAAAAAAAAGCTGTCCTACCCTGGGCAACAATGTACACATAACCAGATATTTTTAAAATAAACTGAACTGTAATAATTGTTATCACTTATCTAATAATAACTAATACTTTGAAAAAACTGCGTAAACAATATCTTTATCACGGTAAAATTATATAATTTGCACTTGATTCTAACTTAAGCTGAAGGACATAAAAATTGAATTTCAGAAAGTAAAAACAATTAGAATGTAAAAGGAGAAAAAAGGTAAAACAAATAAATGGAATATTTTTAATAACCTAAAAAATATTGCATTATTCAATAAAAATTGCTTGTTGATCAAAATCAACCTTTATATTAAATTTTTAAAAATTTATGACTTAAATTACCTAAATTATATCAAAAATCAACAGAATGGAGCGATTATGATATTTAGATTATTTATTATTTAGATTTAGCTTTGTGTAAAGTGAAGACTAGATAACTACTACATCCCAAATATATTATTTTTCCAAAAATAAATAATATTTTATTGTGAAAAGATATTTTTATCCTAAATTCGTTAATGAAAATAATGTTGCATTTAAAATATAAAATTTGTAAAGTAAAGATAAGTGATACTGGGAATGTTATAGTTTGAAAGAATATGTAAGAAATTTTTTAAAATACTTCTCGTTGCTCAAAATTCCTAAGATGCAAATTCTTTATTCTAAGAAAAACGATTTTTTTTCTGCTCTGAAATAAGAAATAACTAAGAAGATAGACTATTTAAGTACACAAATATAGATATCTAAAATAATATGAAACAGTAGTATCATTTGATAATTTATAACTCCATAAAAAAATCTGGGAATTGAAAACTATTTTAAGATACTTCAGAATACATTACAATATTCCAGAAAGATTATTCAGTAATAGTCAGTTGTGAGTGGCAAGGTAAGAAACCGGAATTCAAACTTGCAAATTATGCATACAAAAATTAAAAATACTATATTTATTTCCCATAATTGAACAGTGTCTAGAAACCTTTCTGAAATTGTTAATTCCAAAGATCGTGTATCTAGTGGTGGTTGAGCTATTAGTACAATGGTCTTTAATGTAATATAGTTCGCATTTTTGACTCTGACTTTGGGCAGGATTACTTTTAAAAGTTGGAAAAACATTTCAAATTTTAACTCAATGTTAAATTGTCCTTCGCACTGAAAAGTATCATAGAATGACAAGTAAGCCAAAACGTCTAGCCACTGGATTACAATAAATTCAGCTAATTAATTAGGAAATTTAAAACCTTTTTAATAATTATAGTTATTAATTATTAAATTTATCACTCATGTTTCTGATAATCCTACTTAATAATCTTTATTTATAATACAGAGTTGAATCAGTAACGATTTGTACTAAAATTTATTTTTATGAAAACATTAAACTTAAAATACACTGTTACAAAATACTAAATAAGTTCATACTCTAACAACATAAAATAAATCATAAACATTGAATATTTCTGCTAAAATATTTAAGCATGAGAAATTCTATGGCAATCTGAAAACTTTGGTTGCATAATTTTTAATTATAAAGTGTTTACATTATATTAGTATATACTTATAAAGTAAATACAGTTAGATCATACAAGTCATAAAATGAATTCATCGCGTTAAAACCAAGATAAATATTAAAATAAGTACTCAACTTTATCACATAAATATATAGATAAGTGTTTCATTCCTACACTTAAATATCTGTCTAAGAGTCTGTAATTTTCACCCCACTAATTTTTCTTATGAACAAATATACAAATATTTTGGGTTTGAATATTTTTAGTTTTCATGAATTATCTTACATTATTGTTTTTTCAGTTCTTCCTACTATATTACTAAACTTAAATATTGGAAAAATATTAATTAATATGCAGGCTGCTTTATAAAAGCTCAATTTGATTCATTGGCATTGACAAAAAGATAGCTAACGTAAGCAATGTATTTTATTTTTATTCTATTTATTTTCACAACAGTTTAACATTTGATTTCAAAGTTAATATTTAAAGAAAAGTGTCGAGTGAATCAGTTCCAAAAGAATGACATTAAAATCATTTTCTTTGCCAACTGCTTAGAAAATTCCTATGAAACTAAGAAAGATAAGTCCAATTACTTTTTGAAAAGAAACGCGTAAAATACCAAATGAGAATAATTTCTACAAACATCATAATCGATTTACTTGATAACTTATTCATTACGAATAAACTTGGCATTCGAATATAGCAAAAGTATTTATCAAAATAAGAAGCAAATAGTTGTAAAGAAATCATTAAATGTTCTGATGACCAAAATGAGGAATACAAAAAATTCGTTTTATTTAATTTGATAGGTATTCATTAAATCATTAGATTTAGATGAAAATCATATCAGGCAATTCGTATTACTTGGTATTGATAAAAGTATGCTGTCAAAGTTTCAAACAGCTTTCATCCATTTTTAGTTCGTGTTGCAAGTAAATAAAAAGGACAGGAGAAATGAAACCATTTATTTTCACTACTCATAATGATTTACATTTAACAAGATGAGAGTAGAGTTCCCTCAAATAAAAAATATAGTCGTCAGGTTTTCTGCTTAATAACTGATTAAATTAAACTGTTTAGCTAATGAAAATATAAATAAATTTGATTTATTATGTAAAATTACATATACGTCACCGAATATTACAATTAATTGTTGCTTATTGATTGCAAGAACAGTATAGCATAGAAGTTCTTAACAACCTCTTAACAATTCTGGTTCATGCTGCAATCAATGAAAACAAAAGATCTAAGGCAATCCATTCTAATTGTTCATGATGACTTATATTTTTAGCTCTATAAGAAAAATGTCAGTATAATTTAATCAAGATGATAATAATCAAAATGAATTAATTTAATCAATCTTGATTTCTAGCTTTAGTAATTCAGGTGATGCAATCATTATTAATAAGTGCAAAGAGCTTAGTATATCAGTCATTTGCACAATTAATGACTGCCTGCTTATTAAATTGTGGTAAAATGGCCTTAGTAAAATATTAACTGTATGCTCATATTTTTTCTTATTTATGTTGCCTTGTGAGGTCATAACCAGTGCTGTTTTCCAATGAATTTTTTTAATAAAATAATAAATTTTAAAATCAAATAGTTTTGAAATGGGAAGTAATTCACCAATGTTTTAATTTAAATATCATTTACATGTTTTTAAATAAGCTTTTTCTAGTCTTACTGAATTTTTTCTTAGAAAAAAAATTCAAACTTTTAAAAATCTTTGAAAATAAAATAATTGTGATAAAAATCAAATATTTTCCAAGGAAATTGTGAACCATAAATAACTTTTTTTATAGGCGATCAAAGTCTGTTGGCAAGACAAGATTCCCGCATTAGTGATTCAAGATCATCATTAATGGAGAATTCTTGATGGAAATAATAAATAAAACATAAAATGGCATGGTTTTCTTTAAAAAAAATCAGATAAAAAAATGAAAGCAAAAAATAAATGTCTTTTCGGTCGAAAAACTACCTTCTCAGATAACACACCTGTCAGAATGGGGCCCACTTGAAATAGCAAGGGGTAACTCTTAACTTATAATGGCCCTCAAGCTGGTAAGATACTTTACCAACTTGTTCATTAATGATACTTTAATTAAATCCAAAGAAGTTTACTTTTAAATAGACTATAACCTGGAGGAAACGCTGACCTTTCTGGTCGTGAGGACTTCGGTATTTTTATGCCATCAGCGATAAGGATTTGTGCTATTTACATTCAGCAGATGGCGCTTTGGCGATGTCCTGCAAAAATATTCTTGCCCTAAAGTAATTCATTGTGTTATCAGGACTCAGAGGATTGATCTGATCCTAGAAAGAGAAGTTTTCGGCTTCGGCAAAAGACATATATATATATAGTCTGATTAGAATAGCAAAACCTGTTTTTAGAGCAGTTAACTTGAGAACAAATTGATTGACGATAGTTACAGGTTCAGAGGCTGTTTTTTGCCAGCAATGTAGTTGAGACTTAGGTACAAGAGATATTTTTGTGTACACCATTGGCTTGCTGCTCAAACCTGAATTTAACTCAAAAGAAAAGCTTATAACTTTACTTTATTTTGTTCATCTCGCATAAAATTCATATTTTATCATTTCAGTGCACAACAATAAAAACAAAAATAGAAAATTTCACTTATTTCTAAATTTGTGTGAAATAATTTTGTTTTTTCCTATTTATGATTTGACTTCCAAAGAAATAAATATTGGTGAAATTCTTATTATTTTTCAAATTCCTGATCAAAACATGAAGAATGAATTTACTAACCACAAATATTATTTTAACATGATTCTAAGTATTATATACTTTATATTTTATATTAATTTCTAATAATCTAATATTATATTTCATATTAACATTAAATTTAATACAAATTTTATTTTAAAATGCAATCAAATGCCTTTTTCTCATAAAAAACATACTATAAAAACAGCATTTTAGATTTCAATATATAATTGTATATGTTTGAATATGTGCTGCCTTTAAAGAACATCATAAGAATTACATCAAAATCAACTGAATATGGTATATATATATATTGTGCTTTTTATTCTAAAATTATCCACAGGAATTTGCAAATACAGTCTGAAACGATATACTATAGATTAAGAGATATTTTAATCTTATCAATACCTAATTGTACAGGCACCATTAAGGATTATGTCCCACGCAATAAATTAAATTATTTATTGGATGAATAATTGAATAGTGAATCTTTTATGATCACATGATACAATTATAGAAATGCGCAAATTAAAAATTGAGAAATTATATGGATGATTTAGATAGCAGCTTAGTATTTTTCCTGAAGAAGATTATACATATTTTATATATATATATATATATATATATATATATATATATATATATATATGGGTTTAGAAGATTAAATAATTTGGGGGGGAGTTTCAATCAGATTATATACTTTGATGGGTGAGAAATTTATCCAAAATAAAAACTTATGGAAACTTATATAACGTCTCTTAAAACTGAAACTATTAAAAATGTATAATCTTTTTTATAAACAAATGTTTTTTAATCCCAATATAAATCTAATAATATTTATAATTTTGCAATACAGAGCAATTTTAAGTATATTAATATAAAATTACAAATATAATAGAAATTCATGAAAAAAAAATTCAAATATATATTTTGATTCTATTCACATTCATATATAGAAACTTTTTGTGAAAATTTTGATAAGATTTAATAATGTTTTCGCTGAAAACAAAATTGAGTTTTAGTCGCCATTTCTGTTGAGATACGAATCATTAATTCCATGAAAATTGAATTCCTGCCAGTCTATATATTGAATTAAAAATCTGTGACATTGAAAGCAAAAGTGAATCAACCAGTATTATATAAGTGAATCACAGTTATTCATAAAAATAAAAAATCTTCCATCACCTAACGTCTCAAGAAACTTTTTCAATAGAATAAGATTAGAAAATCAATTTAGTAAGCATTTCAAATTTACTAACTTTTTGTCTAGTAGGTAAATAAATTACATTAACCAAGTTAAGAGAAATTATTCAGCCGCGAGTTGACATGAGAATTGTATTGCAAAAAGTGAAAATGTAGTAGACTTTTTCACTACATATTGTCCTGTTGTTACGTAAGTAATGATCACGAATCATATTAAAATAGAAATAATTCCACTATAACTTAGTTCAAAAGCTATTATGTAATTATTGAAAAATACAAGTTTCATCTTTTTAGATGTTTAATTCATTTCTGCATAACTATACAATCACTATTCGAAATTGATTGTAATAAAATCAAAATATGAATCGATACAAGATTTTCACTCAACGTAATTAATCATTAGTCAGACTGAAAGAAAAATGATTTTGCTAAATTTGTCTCGATGATTGTAAAATTATAACATAAACTTACTGTTCTGAACAATCAAAGGATATTGATATTGTACATGAATTTTATAGTTGATGAATTGTTTAAATGACTAAAATACGATACTGACAAACGTGGTAGATTATACGAAAAATTGCACATGCTTGGGTATAAAAACAGATATTTTGCATGTGATAAAGGGAAAAAAAACAAATTTTAAAGATGCCTCATTAAAATGGTTTTTATTAGGAGTACAGTTTCCCCGAACGGCCAGCAAAGTTAAACAACGTTGAGACATGGTATTTATGAGGCTATTAAACAAGATATGAAGTATTTTTAACCGCTCTCAAGATTTCTTCCAATTTATTAGAGTAGATGGAGATGGTTGCCTGTCTAAAACTCGTCTGCTAAGAATGTTTCAAACATACTCTATTGCAGAGTACAGCAGGCTCTTCTGGGTCATGGAGCTACTTTTATTTGTCGCGCTGTAATTTTCAATCATGATCGGAAGTTAAGTAAGTATATATGAATGCGGATCATAAAAATTAATATCGCAGATCATCCCAAAATGTCTTAATGGTCTACTAGTGGATCGCAGACACGTCAATGTCCATCCCTATTCTATGAATTCATGTCTTGTCAATTCGTTGACTATTATATTCCTATGATTCCTTTATTGAAAAGAAAATTATCCACTAAAATAGAACTATGTAGCCTTCAACTGTCATATACTGCAACAGTTAGAAATGACAGGAAATATTCTCTAGCTTCTTTATTGAATGAGACTATAGTCTGAGGATCTTATATTTATATCATTAATGAGTCAGAGCTCAATTTCGAATAAGTGCAAGACGGTGTGGGCATCAATCAGACTATCACTCTTCCAATGCCAAATCTAACATTTCCATACATGAAAGCAAGATTGTTTCTATGCTATGTTCTCTCCACTTTAAAATATACCTATCATCAGGCTGAACAAGAAAATAGGGCTTATCAGAGAAAGGAATATTGCACCATTTATTTATCCTTCAGATTACATGTTTTGTTGCTCAACCCATGCAACGTTATTTGCTGTTAAAGTAAATTAGATCAACAACATAAATAGTCAGAAAACAATAAAATATAGAGTGCGGAGTGATTTCGCGAAGTCTTTTAACAAATATAGTCTCAAATAAAAATAAAACTGAACTAAATCACAATTCTCTCGATAACAACTGAAAATGGTTCTGTAATTTTTAAAAATAATTTTGGCAATAGCTAAAAAAATTAACGATATTTCAGAAAAAAATTAATTTTGTGAGATTTTAAAAAATCAGAAAAATTTATTATGTGTCACTTTAATACTTCTTAGTATCAGTCACAACAAAGTTGACTGTTATAGTATTATGAATTACAAAATAGACCAGCTGATTTTCACAAATATATCTTCGTATACATTTTGAACTTTTTTTGAATCCATGAGCCCCAACTAAAGAAAGTTCTTTTATTATCCCATTTACTGTTATTTATGCTGTGTACCACCTAATCCAATATTTATAACATTTTCTTTGCAAATGGTGAATTGACTTATTGTGTACAAGAGTTTTAATTTTCTGAATGTAGAACAAATATATTACTCGTCAGTTTTAATATCTATAAAAACAGTTGGTGCAAATTTTGGAACTGTTTTCGATTAACAGATATCATTGTATAACATTATATCCTAGAATAAATTTCGGGAAGTTTTTAGTAGACGATAACTTCATCTTTGCCTCTTTCTCAAGTTCTTTCTTAGCCAGAAAGATCCAGATTTTCACTTTAACCCAACGGCTGTGATCATTAATAAAGTGCAAACTGTGGAAGTATTTCCACTACAGCTAAAGAAGGATTTTCAAAAAAGTAAAGAAGATAAAGATAGCTTCTATATAAAAAAATTTTCCCAAGCCAACTCTCTGAAAATTGTTAAAATAAAAGTAGGTATTGATATACAGAAAAAGGATTCAAAATTACTAATAGCCATTATTATTATTAAAATAACGAGTTTTATAATCTTAGTACTACGTTTAGTAAGCTGAAACCTTTGTACATAAGAAACAAACTCACTTTTTTGCAAGGAACATTTTTTTAAATATCATTGAATTCGGTTCATTTGAAATTAGTGAAGAAGAGAGTATTAAAAGAAATTCTTTAGTTAAGGAACAAGAATTGAAAATGAAACTGTTCAAATAAGTTTACTACGAAAATGTGTTTGTGCAAATCAACTGTTCTACTTCATAATACTTAGTTACCCAGTAATACATAGAATTATAAAAGAAAAGAAAAACATGATTTTTTAATATTATGGTTTTTAATTTGAGCTATGCTTTTTAACCATTGCCAAATTAATTTTTAAAAAGTATTTAAATATTTTCACTGGTTATCAAATAGTTTAGTACGATCTTGAGCACTGTGCATTAGTTCAACTTTTTCACATGGGACTTTGTTTGTTAAAGGACAAAAATATTGTATTTCGTTTATTTCTTGTAACTTATGAAAAACAATTGTAAAACAATTTCACACAGACGTAATCTTAAATCATAACTATTTTTGATTACGCTTACCATTTATATTACCAATCAAAAAGCTTATTTTAACTTTTATAGGACACACTATATACAATATATCCAGATAGAAAATTTTATCCTAAGTAATCTTTCGTTTTGTGTTTATACCGGAAGACAAATGAAATTTTTAATTTATACTATATTGGCTTGGTAAAAGACCGAAATGGAAGCATACTTCAGATTTTTAGAGACACTTCAGTAAGAGCTACGTTTTATCATTGAAAAAGAATTTATAAGATTTTGGATTCTTATAGAACCAGATAAATGTTCCTTGATTAGTCCGATTTTCTTAAAGTTTAAAGCTTTCATTATTGAAAGAAGAAAATAAAAAAATAACATTTTTTTCTTTTTTTCTTTTTCCTTTTAATATAAAAAGATTTGAAAGATTCCGAAATTTCATAATTCAAACCCGAAAATTAATGTTCGGATTTTCATTTGAGAGAATATAAAATTTATGCCAAACATATTTTTATCTCACACATTTAAAATTTACGAAATTCATTGATGTTGAATAGAAATAGAGATACACATCATTCAGTTTTTCAACTATTTATCCCATTTTCCTTATTATATAAACTCTTTTTTATTTTTATTCTTGAATGCAATATCTTTTTCAATAAATTTTGAACAAAGCAAAAAATATTTATTAATTATGGAAAGTTTTTTAAAAGCCAAGCTTCATTGCAATACGTGGAAACTGATCACAGCTTTTTGCATAAAAAGTACCGGAGGGGATTTCAACGAATTACCAATCGCTTATTTTGGTCCAGCCCTTGGAGAAAAAGACAATTAATCAAGACAAACTTTCCTCCAATCATACCAGAATGCCTACTATATGCAGAAGGCGGAAATTCAGATTGATAACTATGCTCTAAATTTCATATTAAAATTTTCTTTCACTCCTGACACTTTTTTCCGAGAATTTATTTTCCCTCGACCTCGTGTCCCACTAATCTTGTACATGCCTACGGACCAAAGGGCGCAGAAATAGATATCAAGAGTAAAGCATCTTCTGTACTGAGAGAGGTAGTCAATGGGAAGGCTCGTGTTCTAGGGATTTCTGAATGAGCCACCAATCTCAGAGTAGAGTGGTAGGAATGGGGTGAGTGTAGAGGGAAAGTATGTCAGATGTTAGCTTTAAATAAATGAATCGCAGATTCTTTTCTTAAGCGTGTTACGGAAAACATGTAAATATAAATATTTTCTAATTTAGTGTACTACAACTGATTAGATGAAAAAAAATTGAAGAATAAATGGGGTACGAGAGTTTTTGTCACTATAGAAACACGCCAGTTCCTTTTTAAATATTTGTTACCACTTAAAACATTGTAATTGATAAATATCCCACAATTGTAAATAAATTTCAAGTGAATAATAAAATGAAAACGGCACTTTTATTTCAAAACTTTTCAAAATAGGTTTCAAAAAAACAATATTCTGAATTCTTGTCAGAAATATTTTACAATGAAGAAAGAAACAGATGATGCCACTCTTTTTTTATTCTATTATGTCAAAACATGAAAAAGTAGATGATAAAATCTCATGAATAAAATTTTTATTTATCTCATAATATAATATTTTATCTCATAATAAAATATTATACTTGCAGACGTAAGTTGAAACAACTAACTTATAAACAGATATCTAAGCTTATATTTCATGTTATGGTATTAAACAATACATTATTAGAATCATAAATTAAAAGCTTACTTTCATATTTGTATTTAATTATTTTTAAATCAAAATATCATATCTTTTTTACTGTATCAAAAGTTTGAATAATGTATATTAGTATTTTTATTTGAAGCTAATAAAAATAACATTAACAGAAATTG
>JAPDSC010052425.1:0-71341 GCA_026290005.1 Latrodectus geometricus | reverse complement strand
ACTCTTTCAATATTATAGTACTTTCAGCACACATAGCAAGGCTGATTGAGACTATACGTTTATATGATTCAACAGTCTAAACGAATTAGAAATATATTAAAATTATTAATTTATTTAATTTTTTTTTAGCAAAAATAAAAATATATATTACTTATGCTCTTTTTTCATAGATAAATTTTTTTTTATTTTTTTTTATTCAAAAGCGTTAAAGCCCAAATTTATTTGCTAAATTAATTTTTTCTAATCGTAACTGAACAACCTTAGATAAAATATCACTTGCTACAATACATAAAAATTAACTTCATTTGTCAATCTGAATTGAAATATATATCAGTGCATGTTCTAATAAGAAGCTTACAGTGTTACGTTTAATTTATTCCAATATAAATGGAATATTTGGTTCACAAGTGCATTATTCGAGTTATTTTTTAAATATTAATCTAGCGTTTATGAACTGTACTTTATGTATAACTGTAAATAAAAACAAAAGAATCCGTTATGTATAATTTTAAATAAAAACAAAAGAATCCTTTATGTATAATTATAAATTAAAACAAAACAATCTTTACAACTTTATTTGGCAAAATTTCTGTAGGAAAAAAACTAATAAATTTATAACGAGTTTCTATTGACTTATATTTAATTTTACATAATATAATGTATAATAAAGTGCTAAGAGGTTATTATTGCTCCATTATAAAAATATTTTTATGAAAAGTTCTTGCATTAGTAATATTTTATTGTATTACAAATGCAAAACCTTTATATAATTATCATATATCTCTACTATATAAAGTTGCCTAGTTAAAAAGACTTTATTAATAATCTTATTAATTGAGAATTGTTAATATTCTTTTCAAATTTTTCTTTTTTTTTTTTAATTGATTAGAGACTTATTTTATTGTCATTCATAAAAAAATATTCCAGTTTTATTTTTATAAAAAGAAATTGTCTTTTCTTTAAATAGGAAACTATATACAATATAATTTTAAAATCTTTTTTTATGCTTTGTTTTTAGGATTTGATTCATTAGATTTTAGATTTGAATTTTTAAATTTAAAAAACTAACTGGAAATAAATTTTTGTTATACTTATGATTTTTATTGATCTAAATTTCCGAAAATACTTTTGAATGTAATCTGTTATGTAAGTTCTTAGTTATTAAAAAAGTAGAACATAATCATTAATTTGTAGCAATGAATCATGGCGAGAAAGCAATTTCTCATCTGTTTAGAATAATCAGAAAGTTTCATTTACATTTAAGTAAACATTCTCCCCTTTCATTCTTTCCCTGACTAACAGGAAACATGCTTAAATTGTAAAGGAAGTCACACATGAATAGTTTTCTCCCTGGAAACAAACTCCTCTCACGTATATAAGAATCCGTTTGAAATAGTTTGTCGAATACTTATAAAAATTTTAGAAAAAATAATTTTAGCCTTCAATATTCAACTGTCTTGATTATTAAGTTCGCAAAAGTTTAAGGAAATTTATTCACAGTAAGGATTAAATGAATACATATAATTAAAAATAAAAACAAAAGAATATTATTTAATTTGGCAAAAGCACCAGATTTATATGAAAAAAATTGATAATATTCTATTTTTTTCTATTGACTTTTCAATTCACGTAAAATAATACATAACAATATACCATGAATTCTTCTTTCATTATAAGAAAGTATTTTTATACAAAATGGTGCTGCACTCGCAACATAATATTATGCGCTCGCGTGAATGAAAAACATTTATAAATTATATCTTTTTTATATAGTCTCTTAATTAAAAAGATTTTGTAGATAATATAGTATCTTAATTTAAAATTAAAATTTTGATTGAGAGATATAAATTTTCTTAGTGTATTTATTCTTTCTTTTATTGATTAGAGACTTATTTTACTGTTATTCCTAACTAAAACGTATCTCAATTATATTTTAAATGAATTTATTTATATTTTTCATTAATATGACTTTAATGACCCAATAACTCGTATGTGGAATATATCATTTTATGTTTAAAAGATAAATTATGAAAATTAGTTTTTAATTCAAATAAGAAGAGTAAAGTAAATATATAACCACATTTTACAACAAGAAATTCTCTGGTTAAGATTATTATATTTAAAAATTTCTTTTATACCTAATATGGATCGCGTTTAAAGATAATCATTTGTAAAACTATCGTATTAATAATTTGCTTATTTTAAAAATAAATTTTGTAATAAAATAATTATTTTCTGTAGGTTCAAAATTTAATTGCTTAGATTGTAGCATTAATATGATTTCGATTCATTTATACATTATTTCAATAGGATCATTCCATTTCACACACATTCTAAAATAAAAGAGCTAAAAATATTTTCTGCTTTAAAAAGTTTAGCTCATCTTTAAATATAAGATAAAATTCCATTATTTTGCTTCAGAACAGTTTACTGTTTAAAACTTTGATTATTTATATTTCTCATAAATCTATTTTGTTTTAAATCTGCAATAAATTTCTAGTAAGGAATATTATTTTATTAGATATTATCGTTACGTCATCTAGAAAAATTATTACATGTATGCAAATAAAAAAAAATATATAGAATAAAATGATTTTCACAGCAGAACAAAGCTAATATCAGAAATATTGTAGTTTATTTTTTAATCGAGAAAATTTCTAATGTCGTAAAATTTTTAAGAAATAGTATCTTTTTAATATTTATATATTAAAATAATGACTTTATATGGCAGGGGTGGCAAACTTTTGGGATCCGGGGTCTACTCCACATTTATAAAATCGAAGGTGGTCTACCAATGGCAGAGCTAAATTAACGTACATATTTAATTTCGATAACAAGAAAAAATAGTAAATTATGTAATTTAAAAAATAAAAAAAACTTACTATCAATATTTACAAAACAAAAATTTACTGATGAAAATAATCAAAGTATTCATACATCAAAAAGTGACCATCCTATTCACTTCGTTTAGTTGAAATGTGGCACTGTATATCTGCGACAAGTTTATCATATTGTGGCTGGTACGAGCTTATTGCAATCCATAAACATGAAATTAAATGTTCATCTGTTAAATGCGCCAATGTTTGTTTTTTATTCATGGTTGGAAAAGCAGATTCTCAAAGATATCTTGATCCAAAGTATGATTTGAAATACAAAATCAATTTGTAAATATTTGGAAACATTTCCTCAGAAATTAATTTCCAAAAATCAGTATCACTAAATATGCCCTCGATTTAAGAAATATATTGCATCTTAATTTAATAATTTTTTCCTCGACCTTGACTCATGTGATACCTATTAAATGTCCTATTTTTTCAGATACGCTGTCCATCAATGTTGACATTTTCATAGTGACATCATTGTGACAATGTCCATCAATTTTGACATTTCCATTAAATGGAAATATTATAAAATTTATTTATTTTAAGCTAATTAGGTCAGCGAATCTTCTTTCAAATTCTTCAAACAAAATAAGTATTAAGTGAAATCTTCGAAGTCTCGGTTTGGATTATGGATGCACTCTTCCTCCATGTTTTTAAAGTTTCTCAATTCATGTTTTCTTAATTGAGATACATACCTTTCCATAGTTTTTTTGAATGTTTTAATCGCGCTCATCATGTCCGTTTTATGTTTTATATCCTAAACCTTTAATCATAAATCTTTAAATCGTAAATCTTTGCAAAGTTTATTTTGGGTTTTAAAGCGTAGGCTGTAGTAAATTTTTATTTTAAATAATTCATTGATTCTATGTGATAAATTGATAATAAGTCATAAATTAAATTGTTAATATCCGAGGTCATTATCGGGATGGTCGTGTGGACTACTTAAAATGTCTTCGTGGTCTACCAGTCGACCGCGGTCGACGTCTTGGACACCCTTGTTATATGGTGTAACAGTAAATAGTGTTGATTTTTTTTTCAATATAATGTTTCCTTAAAAAGAAATAACACATGTATAATATTCTTGGCTACACACTTATGAGACAATCATGTTATACTATTGCCTTAAGATGATACTTCTGTTTTATTATCAACATTTGAAGTGTATGTAAAAAGAAATTAAAGTAATAACGAAATAAAAATCAATATGCAGAGAGTAAACTTATTAGTAAATTTTTTCTTAATGCACAAAAAAAAAAAAAACGCAAATTAAATGACTTTTAGTCATTAAGGTAAATGTTATTTATTATGGACGTCACAACGATTTTACTATAACAGCCATGAGCTCTTTCACTGGAAATTAAATAATTTCCATTTACGAATTTTATTTGTTTATTTCAGTCATAACTAGTCGATAAAAAAATGCCATCAAAAACAATAAAAACTGAATTAAATTAACTAAAATGTAAGAAATAATTAGCATAAGCAGGAAAATTATTAAAATTTAAGTTAGAAAAGAAGGCAAGCTTGTTAGTAATTTAAAAGTACATATGGATTTAAAATTTTTGTGTAATAAAATCGCCTAATTCAATTAGCTTAGGAACTAAAATTAAAAATAATAATGTATAAACTCGCATTTTATTTCTAAAGCAACAAATTTATAGATTATAAAATTTTAAAGTTGAATCTTGGCGAAAAAATAATCAGTATTTTAGATATTTGGCGTAAAACTCAGGCTGAGTTTTAGTTTTCAAAGAAAAGTCTCCAAGGAGTGGGGTTTGAGTGATTAAGACCGATCAATCAAACCACCGATTAGGGGGAAAGCAAAAATAAGTGGTTTCTGCTATGTGAAAATATACGTCGCGGCCGCTCTCGGTGAAAACTCTGCGACGTATCTCTGCCGTCGCAGGCCGCTTTCGAGCAGGAATATTTCGACGTATCCCTGCCGTCATGAGCCGCTTTTCGACCAGTTTATTGCGACGTAACAGATACGTCGCGGACGCTGAGTCGGTTAAAAAGTACACGTATTATCTTTTGATATTCACAAAAGATAATTTTCACATTATCAAGGATGTAAATGTTGTGCAAAATAATAAATTGCTGTATTATAAGGTCATAACTGGAGTTAAGGAAGCCTTCTTTCTCTTTTTCGATGTTAACTTCGAGCACAAGATATGTGGTACAATAGTCCAATATAGTTTTCTTGCACTCACTTCTTATCACTTGTTAACAAATAGACACAAAGGACAAAAAGTGTCAAGCAACTGTACTTTACCCTCCTCAATTAAGTCATTTTAAATAAATTTACAAGGCCATTTAACGCGTTTCTTCGCTTTTACCTGTAATTATCGAAATAACGGTGCTGCTAACCGCAAAGATAAACACCTTACGCGTTTTGGTAGGGAGGGGATAAGATATACAAACCGTGCAGTGACATGTCATTATGCTGTAATGTCATGTACTTTTTTTAAAAGAAATAAAAGACTGAAAGATATTAGATGGTTCACCTGAAATCATCAAACTGTGGTGAACATAGTTACGCTCACGTGAGATAATGATCACGTGCAATTTTCGACGTGAAGTGCTTCCGAGTTTGGGTCTCGTGAGCTCCGCACGTGAATTTAAGATGTTAGTAAGTTCAGAGGACAGCATCACGCGAGATTGTCGGACTTTCACACACCTTGAATGGGGATGGATTTTAGGTTGACGGTTCAAATGAGTGTATTGCCGGTAGTATTATCTCGAAGGACGATTTAAGAGGACTGAATTTGTACTAGGGAGACACTATCACCTTCATTTTGTAGCAAAAAATGAGACCATTCAGCTTTTTCGAAAGATATTTCAGCCATATTAAGTAACACTATCTAATCAAATGAGTATATATAAATGTTTTCTATTTTGATTTTTATAAATGACACTTTTATCACTACAATGATAGTTTCAAACATGGAAAGCTATTCCCATACACAGAAATTTATGAGCGTCTTCCTTATGAATGTGTACTTTCCCCGACCGATAATGTGAATTTAAAGATGTGAAAATATTTTCTTTTTGGTGAGAGTTGAACTAAAAAATTAATCGGTTCAAAAGTGTCAAATTTCATTAATTCCAAATCCCTAATATAATAATAAGAAGCTTTTTAATTTAAGCTTAATTCTCTTTAACTGAAAAATAAGCATAATATTATGCATAAGAGAATATTTTTTCTTGAAATTACAATTATCACTTTAAATCAAAAAATACCCTTATATTTAAATATTTTTAAATGTTAAATGTTATTCGTGTATTTATTAATTAAAATAATTGCATTTTAATTAGAAGAGCTTATTGAAAAATTGATTTTTGAAAGAGCAATTTATTCAAACAAATTAATAAAATTGCAATATTTGAATTAAATGATCTGTTACAGAAAAAATATTCTTAAGACTACGCTCAAGGCATATTTTGAATCCACATTTTTAATTATTGTTATTAAATAAATGTAGATTTGGAGCAAGTTTAGAGTTCAGAAAAATTGTATAAGACAAACAAACTTAGAAATCCTAACCTTCTTGAAGCAATACAAAAAGTTATTTTAAGAAATTAATAATCTATATTAGTAACTGATAATCCAAAATACTATATTGATTTATGAACGTATATTGTGTGTTTATTAAACGATATTATGATAGATAAATCAAATTTATAAGTCACATCTGACTATAAATAGACAGTGTTTTATTATACATTTTATAATAAAATATCCTAAACAGACAAGAGAAGATGCATGCCTTACAATTTTTTCCTATATTAATGAAATATATTTTTTTTTAATTTTTTTCAAAATGATAATAAATTGTTTCAAAATATGTTTCGATCATATTTGAGTATTTTAATGAAAAGTTAAATTCATGCTTAGTGCTTGATTTCGAAATTATGAGAATAATTCTATTCTTATTTAAGTGACAAAATTTAATTTGAATATTTTTAAACCAAAAGTCTACTATAGCTATTTTCAATTGAAAACAATTTATGTAAGTTAGAAGAAAAGGTAGACGGCGAAAGTGAAATGGTATATCTCTGTTCCGAAATGGTTCGAGATTTGTTTCGCAAATAGGAAATAGTATACACCTTCAAGGAACAGTGTTGACGAATTCAAGCTGCTTTTCATCCGATGTCAAAATGCTAACATTGACCCAAAAGTACTCACGTGTTGCTGACATCAGGAAATTAAAATGGGTGGACCAATATTGACATTAAGACCGCGTGACTCCGATTACACGTGGATTTTTTCGAATCATTTTTCAAACTTCTCGGACATATAAAATAAAAAATTCTCACTTTCTCTGCCATTCAAGCCTGAACTTGTATTGATCACGAATCTCCAAGCACGAATTCGTTACATAACATTCCAAATCCCTCATCATGCATCTTGACCTATAATTGCTTTAAAAAATACATGCGTCGATATATCAATGAAAAGTAATGTTCGTATGTGTGTGTGAGTTAGACTCAGAAAGTATTCAACTGATTTTTCAAGAAAATTGTGAGAAAGTGGTTTGAAAATATTGAGTCCGAATAAAATGGGCTTGTATCGCTATTGTATTTAAAGTGTTAATTTAGTGCTACGAGTGCTGAGAATGGTTTGAACGAAATATGATAGGAACTCTGCTGTTTTTAAATTCAGTTAAAAATTTGATTTAGTTTCATTTTTAATACGATTGAAATATCATTTTGCTGTTCAAAATTAAGTAAATTTAATCTGATTCCATAAATTATGTAAGTATATTTAATTGAATAGGAGACTTAGTTGTTAAGTTATACTACTACTTAAAAGGTATTAAATGTAAATAAAAGCTCTATTCCATAATTTGACTACTGTCTAAAAATGGGACTTAATTACTGTTTCAAAAAGGTATTAAAGGTAGGACGCCAAGGTTGGATTTTCCAAGAAGCATCTCTATGATGGTACAAGCATGACGAATTAAAAATGTGAATATATAAGAAATTAAATTAATTTAATTAGAATCAATATAGAAAAATATCAATGTAAGCCCTTTGATAAAATGAGAAATATAAATTTGAATTAATTATTATTATAGAATTCAATGACGAAATAAACACTGAAAAGAAATTAATCACACTTAGTATATAAATTTATCCGAGTATTTCGTATTCATTTAATTTAAAAATCTAACTAATCTATTATTCAATTTTTTTATTTAACCAATAAAAATCAATTAATTAAATATTTAGAAAGTAAATACAATTTTAAATAAACCAATATTATTAAAAAATCTAATTGAGGATAATTAAATTCGGATAATTAATAAACCATAAAGGAGAATCTATTTAAAAACAAAAAATGTTGATTCTAATAAACTTTCTCTGTTTTAGAGAAAACCTTAAAGTTTTAATTGCAAATTTGATAAGTGTGATGTTTGTAATACAATATAAATTTTTGAAGTTTAATTTTCAGAAACAAAATTAAAACTGAAATTATAAAATAAAAATAATTTCCCGGTTGAAGTACGAATAATAAATAGATACCGAATTAAATATTTTGTTAAAATCACTAATTTCATCCTTTTTTAAGCAATGAAATACAAATAAATTAAATACTCAACATCCCTTGATCAAAATATTAGTTTGGGGAAAAAGAAATCCATTATTTTTACGTGAATTTTTTCTAACTTCTTTCAGATTCGCTTTGTAAAAAGGTTTAAAACAGTTTTCATGCAGATTTTTAGGTCTTGTGCGAAGCTACGACTGCTGACATGCTGTCAAGTTTGATAATTTTTTATATTTTATAGACATTCTCGACGATGTTGTTGTATCCATGCGAGGTGCATCTTTAGCATCCAAATACCCAAACGGAATCGACGAAACCAAAATCGTGCGTAACTGGTTGTTACAGTCATATATAGGACGATAAACACCTTTCACAATTTTAGCCACCTAGTTAGCCTTTTCGCCATTATAAAAGAAAAACGAAAATGTATCGAATTTTCTGTTTGTTGTCTTCTATTTTTAAAACCTTGTACTCATAACTGAATTATTCAAACAAAAAACCGCAAGAGAATATTTTAGTGTCAAATGTCACCTTTCCAATGAGTATAAATTTGAAATTGTTTGATAGATACCTCCCTCACGAGATAGCGATCACTACAGACGCCTACCGAAAAAATAATGGATAACTTTTTCCCCAAACTAATATATCTAGAAGAAAAATTATTTTTAGGTTTGTTTATTAAATATAAATATTTCAAATTAAAAGTGGAGAATAATAACCACATACACTATAATTTGCTTCGTAAAAATGCTTATCATCCCATCTGAGATAGTGATCATTATTTTCAATTAAATCATTTGTGATAATTGTTGGGACCTTGATTTCATTATTGTGAAACAATACAGTTTCGATTTAAGCTTTAATGTTTGTTAGAACAGCTGATTTTTAATTTTTAATGAATTGTAACTCGCAAATTTCCAACTCACAGTTTATGAAAAAATTTATCTTTAAGGAAAAACCTAATATGGATGGTAAAGCTTTTGCAGCAATTTTCAAATATTAAAATATTCACGATATTCTGCCAGCCAATTATTAATTGCGGTGTTGTGAATATTTAGAGTAGTGTTCCAGATAAAATAATAATGGTTTTATGTAATGGAGTCTGAGCTCCAGTGGCTTAGTAGCTTCAAGCCACTTCCTATTCAGATCAGCAAAGTACAGTATTATTTGCCGCTAAGTGTGATTATATTTCCCTCATGGGGTCGTTGGAGCTCAGTGGGTTGGGTTGTTAATCTCTGACATCCAAAGCCTTTCCGTTGGAATGGCGTGGGTGAAGAAAATAAAGTTCTAGTTCTGGCAATGAGTGAACTCATCACCTGACAGTGGTTTAAAATTACAAAAGTGCTTGATGATTGACGAGTATTCCAAACCCGTTATCCTTAAGGTACATTCCAGAGCTCGCTTTCACCGAATGTATGAACGTAAAGGAGTCTAAATTAGAATATTAGGATATTAAAGAAAATATTCTTTAAACTGTCAAAATTATCTATCATAGAGCAGATTAAAAAAATAACAATTAAATTTTGCTTCCCATTGCGATTTGAATCAATCACAAACATAATTTTAAATTTATTCATATCATTAAGTTTTATTTAAATTTTACGTATGTTTAAATATATTTAAATTTAATTAAATTTAAATTTTAAACTAATACATTGTTTGACTAAAAAAACTGAAATTTTTCGTTATTATATTAAAATGAAAAGAAAAATATAAGCAAATATAAATACAAAGTGTCTTTTAATTACCTACAACTTTAAAATGAAATAACATAAGAATCGTTGCTGACTTTTTTTATTGAAAAGAACGTCGAAAAGCTACTTAATGCACAAAATTTTCAAAATGAGAACAGTCAGAGGCAATGCAATAGCGTAACCTACGCGAAGTTATCAGTTATTTGCTCAAGTGTTTCTCTTTTAATGCTTGGAAATGAGTCAGTAATTTATTTAAAATGTTATTGAGGTTTGTCGACTTCTTTTGTACACCAAGTCTTTCATGTGACTCAAAAAATAGATATCGCTCGGATTCATATCTGGTGAATAAGGTGGCCAATGCAGTACACCAAGATGGTAGTCCGGGTATTGATAAGTAATATTCCGGCTTCTAAACACAGTATTAATGATATCAAACACTCTGCCTGTTTGATGTAGAGGGGCACCATCCTGCATGAACCAATATCCATTGGTGTTTATACCCAGAGCATGAATTTGGGGAAAAACGATTGTTTCAGCACATCAGCCTTAACAGTTGACACAAAGAAAATTGGTCCGTTAACTTCCAATCCACAAAGAGCAGCCCAAAATGTTACCTTTTGTGGATGTAATGGTCTTACGTTGATAAATTCAGAATTTTAAGATACCCACAAACGATAATCTATCGATAATGACCTGACTACCAAAAATGGGCTTCATGCTAGAACCATATCTTTTTGTAGTCCAATATCCTGGTATCAATGAGGTCCAATAACTTATTAGCAAAGTACTTTGCTAATCCCCAGCAAAGATCCATTATTATTTAGATATCATCTCCATAATTCAATTATAATTATTAAATATACGTAGAAGTCAGCGACTCTAAAAATTATACATCTTCAGATATAATAGATGTTCAAATTAGTTTGATAATGAACTGATTTTTGAAATGAAAAGAATTATATGACATGAAAAGCATTCTAATTTTGCATGTTTAAATAATATCTAGTCTACCACCATAAATAAATTGTTCAGCTACACCTTTAATTGAAAAATTTTATCGCCTTAACTGAAACATTCAATAGTATTAAAGCATGATGTTTATAAAATGTTCTATAATTTTTAATATAATAATTTTTTGTGACATTTCATGATTTTTTCCTATATGATTTTCTTTTAATTAAAAAAATATATCTGATTTATGAAAATATTTGTTTTTTATATCAAACTTTAAAAAATTTAAGGATTAATGAAACTTTCATAATATTTTTTAGTGTTTAATTATTTATTTTATTAATATTGAAAAAAATGTGTTAAACTACAATATTTCAATTTATTCATTTAAATATACAAATATTTTAATAATTTTTCCCTGTTTAGTTTTGATTTTTTTAGAAGATGCATCTTTGTTTCAAAGAGCTAAAATTATTAGAAATAATAAAAGAAAAAATCCAGAATTTAGAACACATTTTTTTCTGATGTTGCGCAAAATTTGCATGTATAATTATAAAAAATTATCATTCATTCAAATACCAAAAATTTGTATAATTATTTATGTTATAATTTTAGTATTTTTGGTTCATAAAGTTTAAATAAAATAGTTTCATATTTGTTCCATAATTATAAAAAATCATTTTAATTTTCATGGAATTGAAAAATAAAAGGAGCATTTTTATCAAGGTAGTGGTTGAAAATGATGTAGGTATCAGAAATTATTCAGCAAACGTAATGGGTGTAATCGGCTGTAACAGAACATTAGTAATCATGAAAGAAATATAGAAAAATGAATCGAATTTTTTAAATTGTTAATTCTAATGGTATATAAGAATACAATAAACTTATTAAGAAATCAATAAATTTTCTTAAAAAATAAAAATTTAAGAAAATGCATAACAAAAATAAACTGTATGAAATTTTTTAAAATAATTATAAAATAATAGACAAGATTTTCCAACTTAGAATTAGTTTCCAACTTAGAATTTAATTTTCTTACTTAGAATTAGAGCTAATGATCACCAATTTAAAAAAAATTGGATCATAATTTGAAAAAAGAACTTTAAATTTTCTTAATAATTGATTTTAATTATAGTTCTATTTAATAACATGTATTTTAAAAAATAGGTATATGTTTGAAATAAAATTTATAGTTATTTCAAATACAAATATATAAATTTTTCTAATGAATGTACAATAAACGCATCATTTTGTGATAATTTGAAAATTGCGATAGTAAATAGTTTTTAACTTTTAGGTAACAAAATTCTAGTAAAATATTTTGCTAAAAATTTAGAAATTCTCAATGAAAAATAAAAACACATTCATTTAGAATTAATAATAGAATTATGGAAAAATGTATATGAGTTGATTATATATCCAACAAAAACTTCTAGCTAAATAGAATTCGGTAGTTTTTATGACACAATGAGAAAAGTTAAACAATTCTAAACTTATTAGAAATTAAAGGAATAAATTTCTTACCTTTGTATTTACAGTTTGATTTCGTCTTAAATAAAATGCTTAATAAATCATAATGATATCGAATATTGCAAAATAAATTTTAATAATAAAAAAATGAAGAAGACAAGCAAAAATTTAAGAGTGAAATGGCGCAGATGCGAATTATAAATATCGTTCATTGAATATTACCCACAATGCACTATAACTAAGAATCGCAGCCAACATTAATATAGGCGTGGCAATTAATTTCATTTATTTCTTTTTGCAACAATAAAAAAATCACCAAATTTTGCTATATTGCCTGTTTTTACACATTGGCGACCTGACATTGTGATGCATTTCTAAGTCTTTTTATTATTTTAATACTTTTTGCTCAAAAATTTTGAATAAAATAAATTCTTGATTGTTACAATATTTTGTAATCACCAAATTTTAAATTATGATTTCAAATAATTTGGTCACAAAAATTTTAAATTGTAGTTTTAATAGTTTCCGTTCAAAACTTTTGAATAAATTTTTGTTTGTCACAATATTTTGTAATCACCATGATTAAATAAACATCATTAGATAAGATTAAGTAATATTTATGTCGAATACAGAGTTTAATTACGTTTTTATAAGAAGTATAGCTATTATCTGATTAAAAATAATACACTGCTGGCCACCGTAAATGCAACCTGAAGAAAGCATGCAAATAACATGGAATTTACAACATGCATTTGCGGAGGTGAGATATTCAAATAATTAGAATTTAAGCGCAGACGCGCATCACACGTGCCTGTGGTGACACTTCAAAGCGCTATTGGAGATTTCGACAATTTCAAGTTCAGCATTTGTGTTTTTCTTGTGGTTTTTCAAAAAACGATCAATTATGCCTCGTAGAAAACAGCAATCATGTTTTGATGAAAGATCCGAGTTCGACATAGGAAGGATAATGGCCAACCGAGATTGTGGATTATCTTTTAAGGAAATCGGTAGTCGTGTTGGATAAAACGGATCGTTCAGCCCTATCACGAACAATAGCGCAGCACATTCAGTCTGTTACGCATCATCAGTGTCTGCGTGTACCATTTGACGCCGTTGACAGCAGGGTGGTCTATCTGCAAGATGTCTGTTGTTTCGTCTACCCTTGACGCAGAACCACAGATGTCTCCACCGCCAATGGTACTATGAAAGAAGAATGTGGATGGCAGAATGGAATAAAATTGTCTTTACTGACGAGTCACGCTTCTGTCTGCAACACCACGATGGTCGCATTCGATTCCGGAGACACCGTGGAGACAGGATGCTGAACAGTTGCGTTATGCACCTCCACACTGGTCCTACACCGGGTATTATGGTAGGGGGGGGTATTGGATATCACCTTCGCATTCCTCTAGTACGCATTGTCGGTATTTTAAATAGCCAGTGCTACCGAGATGTTAAAGCCAGTTGTCCTTCCTTAACTTCAGTGATTGCCCACAGCCATATTTCAACAGGATAATGCACAACCACTTGTGGCATGCATTGTCTAAGGTTTCTTCGTCAATCACCAGACTGAATTGCTTCCCTGGCCAGCAGCTCTCCGGATCTTTCACCGATAGAAAACATGTGCTAGTCCATGGTTGCTCAATGATTGACCTAGATTATATCCCCTGCTGCCACTCCAGACCGACTTTTGGAAGCTGCTTAATCTGCTGTACTTCAAGAACACATCCAAAGCCTCTTTGACTTAATTCCGATGCGTGTGGCAACGATGATCTCCAACAATATGTTATTTGTAAAATAAATTTTGTTGTGATAGCTCTTGTCTTTCTTGGTGTTGCAATTTGGGTTTGCAGTAGTGTATTTAAAAATGCTTTACCTTATATCAAATCGAATAAAATATAATTTTTTAGTACATATATAATTAATACTAATATTAGGTCATTATAACCTGATTTACAACCTGACTAATACAACTGATAAAAAAAATAAAGCTAAAAAGAATTCGCAGCTCGCCTAGAGCAAAAAGTAGCCAAATATGTTAAAATTTGGTGATTTTTCCCTTTTACCAAATAAATTCGTCAAAAGCAGTTAATCGCCAAATATAGGTTGATACTAACGAATTATTTTTATGGAGTCGAATCATCGTTAGATGGCGCTTCAATATTTGGAACTTGTCATGTGTAGAATTACTTAATAATACTATTAAGTGTAGTTTGTTTACATTATATAATTATGCATGTTTAAATTTGTATTTTGTAAAAGCATCTAATTTAATTTTAGTCAGAAATTTGATATTTTTCTTAAACTTTAGTATCACCCCCCCCCCCACACACACACACACACACCTTTAAGAATAAAGAAACTGAGCTAAGGTTATCATTACGTCACAGCTCACCAAGAGCAAAAGGTAGCCAAGTATGGTAAAAATAGGATATTTTTTCTATTACCAAACAAATTCACTAAAAGCAATTAATTACCAAATGTATGTTGATGTTTAAACCATTTCATCACTAAACGGCGCTTCACGAGTCACAATGCGATATACAGTAAGACCCCGCTTAACGCTGTTTCGTTTAGCGCTCTTTTACTTCAACCTGGGGATTCCATGAAATCTCTCGCAGCATACAGGGATTCCCCGAAATATTATTATGCAGCGATAGGTTTTAAATACATATCCGAAAGAGTGTACTTGTGTTTCTTGTTTAGTGAGGTATGGTACAGACATATTTTTATTATTGGAAACATTTGCTGACATTATTGTAAGTAGGTATTAATTTACATATTTAATACTATATTACAGTGTCAAATATTTTGATCTTTAGTTTTTACTATGGGTGATAATGAAAAAGAAAAGAAAGCAACCTGAAAAAGCATTTCACTCAAAACTAAAATTGAAGTGATTAGAAGATTAGATTCTGGTGAACGTCAAACTCTAATTAGTGCTTCATTGAATTTGAAAACTTCAACAATAAGGACCTTCATGAAGAATAAAGAAAAAATACTGTCATTGGCAACTACAACTACGTCAAGCTCTATAACTAGAATTACCCGTTCTAGAAATAATATCATAGAGGAAATGGAAAAACGACCGTCTATATGGATAGACGACGAAATTGACCGAAATATGCCATTAAGCCAATCTATCATAATGGAAAAAGCTAGAAGAACTTTTAATTACATTCAGGCTGAGACAATTGACACAAGTGAAACTTTCGTTGCTAGTCGAAGATGGTTTAATAGATTTAAACATCGAAATAACCTTCACAACATAAAGATTACAGGAGAAGCAGCAAGTGGTGATACAAAAGCGGGGGCTGAATTTCCAGCGATATTAAAAAAAATAATTGAAGAAAGAAACTATCCTCCAGAATTGGTTTTTAATGTTGATGAAACAGGCTTGTTTTGGAAAAGAATGACGAAACGAACATTTCTATCCCGTGAAGAGAAACGGGCACCAGGATTTAATGCTGCAAAAGATCGCTTAATCCTTCTACTAGTTGTAACAAGCGGAGATTTTAAATTAAAACCATTACAAATTTACCATTCCAAAAACCCAAGAGCGATGAAAGGCATATCTAAATCAACTTTTCCTTTAATTTGGGAGTCTAATAAAAAATCATAGATAACTGCGAAAATTTTCCAGGATTGGTTCACTGAACATTTCTGCCCGTCTGTTAAACGTTATTGCGAAATTAAAAAACTTGAACAAAAAGCGCTTCTGCTAATTGATAATGCTCCAAGCCACCCAACAAATTTATCAGAATTAACAACATGCATTCCAGTCGAAGTGGTTTTCTTGCCGCCTAACACAACTGCCTTAATTCAACCAATGGACCAAGGCGTTATATAAAATTTTAAGGCTTATTACTTGCGGCGAACCTTTAAGCAAATGTTTGAAAAAACAGACGGAGAAGAGAAACAATTCATAAGAGAATTTTGGAAAATCTACAACATCGTGGATGCTGTAGAAAACAAAGGCCTTTCTTGGAATGAGGTAACAGAGAGATCTTTGAAAGGAGTATGGAAGAATATTTGGCCGGATTTAAGTAAGAGCGATGACGTTGGACACTCTGTCGATGTGGATGAAATAGTGGAAGAGATAGTGAAATTAACGAAGCAAACCGATTTTGAAGGGGTAAATGTGGAAGATGTCGAAGAAATAATTCAAGAAGCAGCGGCTAGTCTTTCTAATGATGAGCTTAAGGAATTAACTGAACAAGAAGAAAGCAAAAATGTTGATAGCAGTGATTCAGAAGAAGAGCAAAAAGAACTTTCGGAACTGGGATGAAGACGACTACAAGTTTATCGCCAAGCTAGAATCACTCGCATATAATTTGTGGCTTCCATATCTCAGCGATTGCTTTCAATATGAAATCAAATGGCTTGTCTTTTCAACACGATTTTCGCCACATGAATTCCTCAAGATAGATGAACCGTAGATGATGACGAGCCGTACCTCTTTGTTTCCTGTTTCGCTATTTAATTGGGCGGTTCCATTATCTTTACACATTTTAAGTGTGAATACCTATTGTTGGATCAACAAAATTAAAAGTATGATTCACAATTAAATGGCTGTAACCAGCCTTTTCTCGTCCGTTTTGTAGGCTAGCCAAAAATCCGAATAAATTGGCGATCCTACCACTACATAGTCTACAATCGTTGATATTAGCTCTGGATACTTCTGGATTCAGAACCTGAACAAGAAAGCACTTACTCTTTTCACGGCATAACCCGCCAAATATCCATTGTTGTGGAAGTAGTCTGCCAAAGTTACTTTTTCGGTGCTTGATTTCGATTTTTTTCCAAGACCACCATTCGTCCTTTTGGTTTTCGAAATAAACTTGAGGAACAAACCTCCAAGTCAATAGTACTATTTTAACAAATATTTGGCTATTTATCGCATCCCTTGATAGATGTTAATTTCTCTTCTCAGCAGTGAATGAAATGCAGTACTTTTAAAAATGGTATTCTGGAACCATTAAACCAAGTGTAGGATCGAAGACTTTTTTGTTGACAGCTTTTCACATTGCACCTTCGCATAATTTCCTTTACATATCATTTCATTTCGTGTCCATTTATTCATATTCTATTGCAAGGGAGTACTCCTTTTCCTGGAAAAACGAACTCGGTAAAACTATACTTTAGTGTGCTCTTTAGCGAACTTGGCGATTTTTTAGCGCCATTCCTGTTCACCCCGGCTACAGTGCTAACAGGTATGGTTGAACATTCAAAAATAACGCAACGTCCGTTGGATTTTCAAAATTCTAAAAATGATAAACCAATCAGAGCCTCGACTGGATCTAAACCAATCAGAACACGATTCGGTTTCGCCCAGCTTGGCGATCAATCGAGATCACAACTTGGTGAGAATCAAAGGGATAACCTAAAGTATAGTCTAACCACGAACTCTTCCTCTTACTCGGTAAACTAATGTCAACATTTTTTTTAAAGTTTAAATTGGAAAAAAAATAACACAATTTCGTGAGGTTCGAATGTAAACCTAAAAAGTGCAAGTGTATAGGGCTGCTTCTCAGTTTTGGTTGTCATTTTTACATAATTTAGTGATTTATCCCAATTGCAGTGAAAATCAAGATGTACATATTCTAGTTTTTCAACAAATGACGTATATGAAATCATTGACTTCATTAGAAAATAGTCACAAGAATTAAATGAAAACATAATTCCAATTTGTGTCATTTGCATTTTTAATTTTAAAGTTGGAAAATTTTCTTTTGAAAATTCGAGCTTATTATAATGTGTTGAGATGGATATAAATTAGAAAAGAGTAAATCGCATCTAGTTACAAACATATGTTTATCGATTCTCAAATTCTTTATTTCAATCATTTTAAAATATAAGTTATATTAAATATAATAAAAATTAATTAAGATTTTTATATATAATAATTTTACATAATTTTCACCATTTCCTTTCCTGTCTTGTAGCATATTTTCTCCACAATTATTGTTTAAAAATATATACGAAAATAAAATAAATAATAAGTTAATTAATCTTAATACAATTACTTTATCCTTATATATCATTAGGGCTAGTGATTTTAAAGTACCACCATCTTAATATTGATTTCTTAAATGTTGGTATCATTTACAAAAAACCAATTGGCGCACATAGAATTTCTAACCAAGCTCCAATATTACTTCAAGACACCAATCTACGTCATCCTCAGCTTGGCGGAAAAATAATTACCAAATGTCGCTACTCTAACTGTAATGTTCACTTTTACCGTAAGCAACTCATTTTCTTGTCCTGTAAATTTAAACCAAAATATAACCTGGCCAACTTGATCAAAAATTGTCAATTTAGAAGGACTATACTCTTTCTTAAGATCTAAAGTCTCTGCATCAGTGTACTTCATTATTCATGTATGGTTAAAATTTATATATATAAAGGGCAACTGGTATATATATAAATAATAAACATTGTAAAATAAATAAACAAGATTAATTATAAATTTCGCCACAATTACTTATGGAATATTTCAATTCATTTAAACTTTCCGATTAAAAATCTGAAAATATAATTAATTAACTTTGATTTTCATGCTATTCATGTATTGTGGTTCTTGTATTTTTTCTAATTGATGAATTTGAGTTCAAATATCGAAAATAACGTTGATGTAAAATTAACATGATATTATTATTAACTACTATATATACATAAGTATATTTCCAAACAAGAAAAAAATTTTAAAAAGAGGATATTTTATATTCAAAGCACACTTAGTTAAAACATCTCTATTTAGCTTTCAATATTTTGTTGACAAAATAGCTAGAAAACATAGAGCAGACATAATTATATAACATCATCTCTTGAATGTAATGTATTCGGTATCACATACAGGCAAAATTCATTATTCTAAGCGGATCTATGTACTTTAATGCTCTGTAGTCTCTCATTCCCTTCAGTTGGTGTGGTGTGAAAGTTTGGAGAGGAAGATATATGTTTAAGTACCAACCTCGTCGTTTGGCAGTAGTTCAAAATTACAAAGTGGTTTGATTGGCAGAAAAAGGCAACTGAGACATTGATTTTCCGGTAAAATCCTAGGAGAGCCCACATCCTTGGTGACTAATTGAAAAAATGCGCCAAGGCAGAACAAAATGGCGAAATAAGAATTCCAGATATAATTAGGTTTATCATATCTAATGTATCAAAATTGGATTATCAAAACTGGCAAAATTAATCGCCAACCAAAATTATTCGCGCCAAGGGTGTGGGCTCTTCTAAGATCCAACCGCTTTTCCTAATCTAACTTAATCTCTATCATTAATGTACTTAGTATTTTGCCATTTTATTGATTGCTTATTCATGTTTCCCTCCAAGATCAATAAAAATTGCAGTTATTATCGAGATACACTTGCTACGAGGAAAGTGAAAATGATATTTTTGTTTATTCATAGTTTCTCTTGCGTCATCGAGGAGCCGCAAGCTATTAATGTAGAACACACACTCCTTTTTCTGAACTCGATTAAGTTCTATAGATAATATTTGTCGCGACATTGTTCTTTTTCGAACGATCGTCTGCGAGCTACTTAATTTCCTTTTCTTTCTCATGAGAAATAAGCGATCTTTCCATTTGGAGATGAAATTCAGACCTCCTGATCTACAAACCTGATCCTGAAACGAGGTGAAGAAAAGAAGTTACTTCGAATTTAGGGGCGAACGCAAATTGTTTTTCCTTGAATTCCGTGATTGCTGCTTCGTCGTGACCAGAAAGTAAAACTAAACTGACGAGGAGCGTTATTACGGGGAAAGTTTCTAATTAAGAAATTTGTTCTTAAATCTGGAGCAAGTATTTAGATCCGGATCTATTAATTAACCAATGGCTATAAATTGTTTGCATGTTTTCAAGTCTGTTTTTCATGTTAACAAGTGTGTTGACAAGTTTTGGCTGGAATAATAAAGGAAACTTCTAGAATCTTCTTACCAAAATTTTATTTTTACTAAGAAAAAATCGGAGGGATTGCTCTTACCTCATTAATAATTAAATACAATTTTTTTAATTATTAGAATATGCGGAGCAAGAATTATAATACTGAACTAATTATTATTCTACTCTGTTCAGTATACATAATGATAAAATTAAAATTTGTAAAATTACTATAATAATAATATAAAAAACCTATAATCATTTGTAATCAAAAAATAACTCAGTAATTTAATGGTTTTTGAGAGAATATGTTGCAACATCAACTCAGTAAATTAATGATTTTTGAGTAATTTATTCATGCTTTTTTTATTTATTTAAAAAAATTTAAGCATTTAGTTAATCAAATGTTCACTTTAATCTTTAATTTTTCTTTTGTAAAAGAAATTTTGCGGACTTTTTTTAAGCTGCTTAACATTTTTTTTTTTTATTCATATGTGTAAAAATATTCACTTATCATTTACAAAATTACTCTGGCTGGTTAAATTCAAGCTTGGTTTTATGTATCCAGATTATTTTAAAAGACAAATATTTAAAAATAATCTAGATACTTAAAATATTATACGTCATTTTGATGTAATTTTCGCCAAGACTTCTTTGGATTAACAGAAAATATTTTCAGCAAATACACATAACGGTGAGGGCAAGACCTGATTGTTCCTTAAAAGTTAACAAGTTTGAAAAAATCCTCTACGTGTATACATAGAAGCCGACCATGGCCAGGTGAAGAGGTTACACCTGAGCTAGCATCCTCCTCTCACTACAAATTATTTTTTGCAAAAGGATATTTTTAACGAAATAATATAATTTTCATGAAAACGCATAAAGTTTTGAACATGCTTTCTCATTAAATTTTTGCTTTTTTTAAAATTTATTATTTTTATATATCGATTGAACTTGTTTGATATTCATTAAAAAATCTAAGATTAATATATTAAAAGATTAAACATCAAGAATATTTATTTTTAATAAATATTCGTGCTTCAAAGTTTATGTGGTGAAAAATATGTCAGCAAATATATATGTAGACCTTACACTTGATTACAAATGAGTAACGTGTAATGATGAAGTAACTTAACCAACTAACCCAATCAGACATAACACTATTTATATATTATACCACGAAAGAATTATACATAATTGTTTCTTGATATTATTAATAAAGGTGAAACAAAACTTTTAAATACAAAAACTTTTCAACGTCAATAATCTTTAATTTCAAATCTGTGTAACTATATAAAACGATTTCTATTTGCAACTGAAATACAGAATAAGTTGTTTAATGAATAAAAACACCGTTCAAATGTCCAGAAATCAACTAGCTCATCGCTTACTGAAAGACCTTTACATTTTACATATTCGTGGAGCCTGATATACCTCAAGGTGTCTTAATTTAATTTTCAAAAAGATTATATTCCAAGTCGTTAATCTCGTTATTTGTCAATGTTTCAAATAGAAAAGGTGGTTAATTGTGTTAAGAGTCTAGACCTCTATATATTTATACGTGACGTGTAGACTTAAGAAGGTATAAGCTAAAATAATCGCATATGGGCAAAGTAATTTCGAGCTATATCGAATAGGGGCTGAGATTTACGGTACGGTTACTCTTGGCGCAAGTTTTCCACATTTGGCAATAAATAACATTTTCTGGCAACCCAACCAATTCCGACCAATCGCAAATGAGGGATTTCGACCAATCAGGTAATATTTTTCATTATTCTGTTTATTTTTAGACCTCGCTTGTGCAAAATGGGGAGATTTTTGGCGACTTTTTGAAAAAAATTCCGAGAGTGACCATACATTAAATCTTTACCTCGATTATATCATCTTACTCTACTGCTTTTAATAAATCAGAAATTAATGTTCCTTTAACTCTCCTTACTGTTCCCTCTGGATTTTAGAGTCTATGAGTTTTAAATATTTGACCATTTGCCCATCTTCTCTCAGCAACATCAACTCTCGTAGACTTGACAACTATCATATGAAAGCTATTTGTACTGGGCTGTTAGAGGGAAAATAGCCGTTGCAGATAACTCCCTGACGTGGGGGGGGGGAAATGAATGTTTCTCATCCCATTTGGAGACGCTTAAGAATTGCCCGCTTTTGTTCTTTTGCCCATTTCTGTGTTTTTTTGCTTACAGACCGACGTGTTGCAGAAGTAATATTTATTTATTATTTTATTTTATGTGAGTGGTTGAATTCTATTTACTATATTCATAAACAAAGAAAATTAAATATTGAAAAGCTATCTTAAGTGAATAAATGAAGCATTTCATTTAACAAAAATGTATATACATGTGTTCTCGATAGAGACAGTTTTACCAGTGTTTCCTTATACTGGTAATTGGTAATTATTCCATTTCAAATATTCTAATATTGGTGTATAATATTGTATTTTATTCATGCATTTTTTAATGCTGTATTGGTTTCAAATACATTAAAAATATTATCCAAATTGTAATAAAATAAAGTAAATTTTTTCTATAAAATATTGGATTATTCCTCAATATATTAACCACATTTTACTTAAAAACTAACTGTGTATCTTAAGATTAATTCAAATTTAAAATAATCATTTTAAAAATAGTCTCTATTTCTTCTGCCAGATTAAGTTTGAAGGAAAATATATAATTTTTGTTTTTCTGATGTGGTTAGAAAATCAAGAAATATAAAATTTAAGAAAGTATGAAAAAATGCTAAGTTATAGATTTTTTTAAATTATTTTCTTATTAATTTTCTTAATTTGTTGTCTTTTTAATCACTGAGGGTTTAAAATAAAGCAAACAATTGACAAATCTTATAAGAAATAAAAAAAAATATTAAAACGGTATTCTTAAACGGTGCAAGTAAGTGATTATAGAGTTAAAATTATCATTGACATGTATTTTTTTTTTCTCGTCGAGTGCCAGCCAGGCATGCAATATGGGGTGCGCTGCTCCACTTTTCCAACTGAACCGTAATTTGGTGTGGAGACCTATTTCCTCAGTGCACGTATGCCATAGGTACCTGTTTATAGAGTAGGCAACCATTCATACAAGGAAAAGACAAAGAAAAAGTGCATCCATGCGCAAACCGGGATTCGAACCCAGGACCTCCCTATCCATACTCAGGCACGCTGACCTTCAGACAGGGAGGGCGGCATTTACAAAAAATTCTTTGCAAATTAATGATTATTATAGGTCATATAAAAAAAAAGTCTTTTTTCAAATTTTCAAGTAAATATACTTAATTATGAGATCACTGATATTTCAGCAATGCGATCACATTTACATAAAGATATATAATTTTAGAAAGAAAACATTTTATTTTTAAAAACATGCGTGCCTTCCTAAGATTAAAATATTGTTCCTGAATTTTTTAAGGGCTTAGAGCAGCCTAATATGTATTCAAAAAATAACTTGAGCAAAAAAAACAAACCAATCAAATGAACAGTTTTGCAATTACTGTTCGTGTGTGTCAGTCATACTTGTCCCCATATTCAAATTTGCATTTCCATAATTTTTGAAAATGTACTTTTTCAACGATGGACCCATGGTTACTTGGCGGAGATAGTCGTCGCTATTGTGTGAAGTAGGTAGTGGGTTCAATAAATATTAGACTCAGCTGTAGATCATCCTGTTGAGAGAACTTAGGCAAATTAAAAATAGTGCATAGCCGTTTCGTAGAGCCATTGAAAAACGATTTTATGATTTTATTCACAAATATTTGACTATAATCTCAGTTGCAAACTATTTATTATGCAGAATAAAAATTTTCAAAAATCAGAATACAATGCTAAACATGCAATAATTCTTTTCAAATGCCAAATTATTTTCATATGGAAGTATCAGAAATATAACCACTTCAAAAGTTTGTATCGAGAATGCGCACGCAATTTATGACGTATTAATATCTATTATGTGTTAAATTTCCAAGATTCATATATCTGCATACTATAAAATACTAGCTATTGAAATTTAGAGAATTGGTTTCAGAAACATTTTAGAACATGCAAGTATTAATGCTAATATATTAATTAAGAGAATTATATAAACAAAACATGTTGAGATATACTTCCTTACTTTCTCAGTGGCGTGTCAGAACAGATTGAACCATGGCGTCCCACAGAGCAGATTTCTATCAAAGCAGACCGTCCTCTGTTCTGATAGACTTGCCCAATTTTTTATATTCAGTATCTTTAGATCTTTTTAAAGACAGTCGATCCACCTGATCCTCGATCATCTCCTTTTTTGAGTTCTAGTTGCTTTAGCGTCGAAAATATTTTTAGTGACTCGACCATCTTCCATTCTGATCAAGTGTCCTGCCCATTCCAGAGAAAGAGTCTTTGGATTGAAATAAATTTTATAATGTCTGGTTCTCAGTATAGTTTTATATAAAGTTCCGAATTATTCTTTTTCTCTATGTATCGTTACATTTATACCTTCTAAAATACTTCGAGCATTTTTCTTTCAAAAACTGCAATATCTTTATCCCTTTTGGTCATCGCCCACGTTTCAGCAGCATATGTCAAAGTTCTATAAAGCAGTAATTTTGCTTCCCTGCTAATCAGAATAGAATATTTGTGTATTCCATATAAACATTTGTTGCCAACAATATGTCTGTTATGTATCTCTGGCGTTACATCATTTACAATATTCAATTCAGATTCACAGTATTCATTTCAAATATATGAAACTGTTCTCTACTTGAAATTTGTCTCCTATTTCAAGATATGTGTCATCAAATCTTCGTCGTCATATTTTGATACACTGGCTATTTGAATTTTAAAATTACATTTCAATAATTTATTTTAGAACAGTAAGCAGATATCGCTAAGCAATTTTAGCCGATTTATATACAAATTATATATGGAGAACAAAACTGTTTGAACTTCAAAAGTTATTTTAGAGAATATTTATTCATAGTTAAAGTTATTATATTTATTCATAGTTAAAGTTCATAGCAAAAGTTATTATTCATTTGCAAATTTTGTGAAATGCGAGAGTGGAGCCTTTACTAGATTAAACTGCTTATTAAATGTTTAAATATTAATTTAAAGTTGCTGGTGGACGTTATATCTGTGACGGAGACTAAATTATAATTGCATTACACAACTGTTAGAGTCCATTAAATTCTAATTAAAATTTAAAGTTTAACAAATTAACGAGCTTTCGATGAAAATTAAAATTAAGAAAATGCATGAGGAGCTTAATTTTTCGCTTCCTTAATGCCTCCAAGGATCATCTCTAGCTTTTCTTTCCTTTTATAACTAAAATATAACCTTTTTATTAACTTCGTATTACTCAGAATGTCTACTGTATCTATATTTCAAATATACATATTTACAGTTTTAAAGTACCTTCACCATGGCTGTCCTTTTTAATTTTTTGTGCGTGCACTCAAAATAACAACATTTGTGTTACTTTAAAGATCACATGTGGACGTGACCTAATGACTTAATATAGAGCTAGATTTACATTTGATGAAACCTAAAGATAGTGAAAGAGGCTTTATTATATGTATCCAGACAAACTTATTGAGAAAATATCTTAGTTATTTTTTTATGATGAATTTGTACCATAGAGTGAGCTAAGATTATAGTGAGCTTGATTAACATATGCTTAAATTCTGTACTGGATGCATTTGAATCTGGCATCTTTATTTAACTAGGAAAATCCTCTTGTTACGTGTCGGTTACTCGAATTATACCTCAGGGTGATTGAAAAATCAGTTTTAAAAAATAAACAACACGGAAGCACTTGGAAGTTGCATCATCGTGAAAATGCGCGTTGATTTTTTTCCCCTACTGATCCAGTGCGCCGAATTTTCTTTCCCCTCCACGTGCGATAGAAGTTATTTTTTTTGTTCTTGCTGAGGGAATCTAGATTTGCGAAGGCTCCAACACCTTGAGAAGACAATCGGGGTCAATGTTGAAGTCGATCGGCTCCGATGTCTTCGCCGGCAATGGAACGAGTTTCCTACTTCTTTTGTTTACTCTCACCATCCCTCCAGGTGGAACAGTTTGGAAAAGTTTTTTTGTTCTGAAAATCTGGAAGCAGGACTCTTGAATTCTGAAAAAAAGACGAGAGTTGGAAATTCGAACTATTTATCTTTGAATTGAGCATTTAATAGAAGTAGATATAAGACATACAGTCAGGAAATGTTGCAATCGATCCATGAAATGGATGCGAAATTTGATCGTACAAATAGAAAAATGCTGTTTCCCCCTTTTTTTTCGAATTCCTACTTTAGAATTAGAGGTTAGTTTGAAGAGAATTCTTATTCTAGAAATGGTGCATAATATATAGGATTATTTTTGTTTATTTTCCTTTTGAATAGCAAGAAAATTCCGGGGTATTTTAGTTCCATCGGACCATTCAGATAAAAGAATGCATTGCTATAAAATTTAACAAAATTTTCGAAAAGAAAATTATACGAAGATATCTTAGAGGCATTTCTAACGTAGGCACGGAATACGATACGTTCTGCAATGGTATCATGCAGTGCCTGTTAAAATTCTAAGTCCTTTCTAATTCCAGGTATTACAAATGAGTCGGATATCCAATTCAGTAACCTAGACAATCTGTATTAAATGATCCATTAGATCACTGATCATGTACAAAATCAGTCGGACATAGAAGAAAATAATCAAAGTGATATTAACTTATATTAAGTCTTTTTATAATATTGTTGACAACGACGGAGTTGTCCACGATGGCATGGTAGGTTGGATGGTTCATTCTCGTTATCAGAAGATAATGAGTTCGAATCCCGACCAAACCAAAGATCCATCGTTTTCGCTAATGGCGGCAACGGCACGTTAAATAGGTTGTAGTGGCAATGTCCTATATGTGAAATCATTACCTTTGGCGGTGGTAGGCCAAGTATTTGGGATAGTCCCTGCTTCTAAATTACACAAAGACTGTTTCTGTCAAACTAGGAGAATCCAACTTAAGAGTAGTTACAAGGAAGAATACTAGTGAAACAACAGTAGCTAAATTGATAGTTACTAATGGGAATAATAGTTCTGAACATATTTGGCCACTTTTTTCGTCGTGATAAGCAAACAAGTTGCCAAAGAATGTTTCAATCGTATCACTAAATCATAGTTTTCTCAGAATCCTGATTAAAACAAACTAAGAATCATTAGAATTAAAAATAATACAATCTAATCTAACTATATGTAATGCATCTCATCACATGAAAACAGAATAGAAAGGTTGCTAAAAGTTTTCAATAACTAATATATAATTATCAATAAAAGGAAAAGAAATTAGTGAAATACATCTGTCTATATAGATAATTCTAGACTCAATTTAAACTCTGAAGATGGTAGTGTTCTTGACTGCAGAACCGCAATCAAACCTATGCTTCAATTAAATGATAATTTTAAACGATGCATTACGAACCTCATTAGTTGGGAACGGTCTAAAAATCCATTTGTTTTGATTTCCAATTAAATTGATTTTATCACTGCGGATTAATGTGTTCACAATATCCTTTGACCACTTATATTAGCGTTTACGGCACAGCTATTAAAAGTTATTCAATAAAACAATGCTGAACTAAGTTGTAGCAAGCATCCTTGAGATAAAATCTATCCATCCTAAACATAATCATGGAATTTTAACTTGATTATATGGGACATTAAATTGGATATACTATATATTTGGCAGACATAAACGCCCATTTCAAAAATTTATGACCAGGAATACCTTTACATTTCTAATCAATGCCACTCTTATAGAACATAGATCTTGGTTTGTCGTTTAACGATAATTTTTTGCACACGAGGACTAACTTGACCGGGACCTACGCTTTAAAGTGGATTCCGAACTACTTTCAAATTCAAGGTGAGATTCGAACCCACGAACTGTTGAACCGAAAGCAAGAACGATAGCCATTCGGGTACCAGCTTAACCACATACACTTTGGATTTGCGGCAGGCTGTGCTTAACAAAGATCTAAAATCATTTCATCTGATATCATAAAATGAATAACCTAAAGGTCTAAGGTTATTCACTATATTATACTAAGGCCGTTGTAAAGCCTTTTAATATTCATCTCATCGCGTGTATCTAAAACTAATTTTAAATCACTACAAAACATTTTTCCAGACAGTGTGAATCGAGTCCACAAATTATTAAAAGCCAAAGTGCTGACCATTCATGAAATATTTTAGGTAGAGGTAATACCCAAATACGAGTTTTTGTTTTTGTAATGCAAACATAATTTGATATTTCATTCTTTAAGAAGTAAAAATATAAATAGAAAATCTTTTATATACTAAATTCTCTACAATAATTCTACTTAAAAAGATTCCTCGTTTATATTATAAGTGAGGTGTGATGTTCTCACGATCCTGTCGTCTCCAGGATGGTTGAATAACACAAAACAAATGATTGGGACACGAAACATTTATTACACATTAACACACAAACAATGAATTCGGACATTTTGTTTTACAACGACCGGGAGCGGACTTCCGCTACCCCCAAGAAACAGAACCAACCAACCGCTCTTCTCACTCCAACACGACTCTCTCGTCCCGTCCCAGTGTCTCTAGTTCTGGCAGAAAACGAAATCAAAAGTACTCTTCCAGTTCACAGTCTGACTTTCACACCTTCCCTCCAGTTTCCATTGCTGGACCTTGTCCCGCATATGGAAACTACGAAGAACCGAGGGAAAAAAAAATAATAATTGTTCACAATAACGTTTTCTTTAGAATGTTTCTCTTACCTTTCCTCACCATTCCATTAAGAGCCAAATAAATCAAAATTCTAAATGTAAATGCTTACCCATTTGCTCACATGCTTGAGCTTACAATTAACCTATATTCAACTACTGCTATACTCATTAAGGAAAAAAAACAATTTAATAAGAAATATACAATATATTTGTTGCATAAAAGTATTTCAAGTTAAGTAAATAAAATAAAAAAAAATCACATATACCCAAACATCATTCACATACACATACCCATGTAAATAATAATTAATAGATACTAATAAACAAAATAGAAATAACATAAAATTAGGTAAGGTTAAATATTAATATTACATCTTGAAATATTTTCTCTATCTTACCTTATTCTTAATGAAATATATATATATATATTTAATCACCCTCATAAACCCTTGATAAGGTATCTGCGATAACATTATTATTACCGGATTTATGAGCTATAGTGACCTGATAGCGAGAGAGAGCCAATGACCATCTTTGTAATCTAGCATTCTTCGGGATTCTTTCCGTAAGATATTTCAGAGGATTGTGATCTGTGAATAACTTTATGGCAGTTCCGTAAGTCCATGCTTCAAACTTGCCTAAGGCCCAGATCACTGCATATGCTTCTCTCTCGATAGTACTCCATTTAGTCTGCGCTGGGGTTAGTTTCTGACTGGCGAAGGTTATAGGTTTAGGACTTCCATCCGTGTTTCTTTGCATTAAACATGCTCCAATGCCAGTAACTGAAGCATCTGTGTGGAGTTCAAATTGCTGATTTAAATCAGGTGTTGATAGTGTAGTGACAGCACACAAACTCTCTTTCAGTGAAATAAAAGCTTTTTCTGCCTCTTCAGACCAAGGGATATCATTTTGTAGCGACTTTTTGGTCAAGTCTGTTAATGGCTTAGCAATGTTTGCATAATGAGGCACATATTCCCTATAATAGTTGAACAGCCCTAATATCGATCTTAAAGCTTTCTTAGTTCTTGGTGACTTTAAGTTTTTGATTGCTGCAATTTTATCAGGATCGGGTCCATGTTCTCCGGATCCAACCACATGACCCAAATATTTAACCTTTGATCGTGCAAATGTACACTTTGCTAAATTTGCGGTAAAATTGCATTTTTCCAAGGTTTCCAAGACTACCCTTATATGATTCAAATGTTCATCCCAACTCGATGAATAAATTATGATATCATCCAGGAAACTTTCGACAAAATCACTATGAGGTCTTAGAATTTGGTTCATAATTTTCTGAAAAGTAGCTAGAGCACCAGCCAGTCCAAATGGCATTACTTTCCATTGATACTGTCCCTTAGGCGAAACAAAACTTGTTAGCTCTCGACTATCTCGATCCAATGGAATTTCCCAATAACCCTTGAGGATATCTAGAGTTGTTAAATACTTTGCAGCACCAGCTTTGAATCGTAATTCCTCTGAATTTTGCATTGGAAATGGAGATATTTTAGACTCAGAGTTTAGTCCTCGATAATCCACACATAATCGAATTGTTCCATCTTTCTTTGAGACGCATACAAGAGGATAAACAATCTCTGCAGTAGATGGTTCTATCAAATCCTTGTCTAATAGTTCCCTTATTTGATTTTCCACTTGAGGTTTTAACGATTCTGGTATTCTGTATATATGTGGCTGCTTCCTTTCAATTCCAGGTTTTAAGATTATTTTGTGAGGTTGTACCTTAGCTCGTTTCAATTCACCATTAAATACAACCCTGTAGTCCTTTAGAACTGCTAACAGCTGGGTCTTTTGTTTCGGAGATAAATTTGACCATTCAGTCTTTTCTTCTAGTTGTTTCCGTGTCTCCTTTATTTCTCCACGGCCTCCTAATGGTACAGGTTGAACTTCACCAAAATCTTCATCTGCTCCATAAATTATGCCCACTGTATTAATCCGCTGGATATATTTCCTTAGTTTATTCTGATGCAGGTGACGGATGCTTCCATCAGGTAATTTTACAATATAGGAGTGTGGGGATTTTTGTTCTACAATTTCACCTGGACCTTTCCATCTGGAACAAAGTTTGTTAGTAGAGTCTGGAATTAATACGATAACTTCATCTCCAACACATAATTCTTTTGATTTGGATCTTAAATTATGATAATGTACATATTTTTCTTGTTGGCTTTTGGTATGCTCATCGGCGTATTCCACAGCATTCTGCAACCGATTTCGAATCTTTTGAAGATAATCAGTGATTGATTCCCCAATACCTTGAGGGAGAAAAACTTCATCTTCTCATGTGGATTTTAAAATAGCTAAAGGTCCTACTGGAGGTCGTCCATGAACTAACAAGTATGGTGAGACCCCAGTTGTAGCATTTGGCACTTCACGATATGCCCACAAGATAAAAGGCAACTGCTTGTCCCATCCTCTACCTTGTGATCTTATAGCATGATGTAACATTGACTTCATAGTGCCAATCCATCTTTCTATCAATCCGTTACTCTGTGGGTAGCCTGGAGTAGAGAACTTAGGAACAGTTCCTAATCTTTTAAGAAATTCTTGAGTTAACTTGGCAGCGAAATTGGTTCCATTATCCATAGCAATGATCCGAGGAATACCCGTCCTCATAAAAATTTCCATAAAAGCATCACAAGTCGCTTTTGCAGTCAAAGATTTGAGAGGAATTGCTTCTGGCCATCGACTGTGCTGATCCATAACACACAACACATACTGATGTCCCCTAGAAGACTTAGGTTCAATAGGCCCTAAAATATCAGCATTCACTACTTGGAAGGGTAATTCTGGTCTACCGACAGCTTCTATAGGTTCTCTGTCTTTCACTTGGCTTTTCCTCCTCAGTTGACAATCGTGACAAGATTCACACCAACGTTTTACGTCTCTTGGCATACCTTCCCACCAAAAAGACACTGCAATTCTTTCTTTGGTTTTCCTGGCAGCCAAATGTCCTCCTGTTGGTGTTTCGTGAGCTAATTTTAAAATTTCTTTCTTTCTGCATTCTGGAACAAGCTGTACATATTTCTGTCCTCCCACATTCCCTGTGTGGTACAATAAATCTGATTCTAACCAGTAATTGTTCTTCCGTTGTCTGGCATCTTCAAAACAACGACTTAATGTAGTACAGGACAAGTGTTCATTTCTTAATATCTTTGCTTGCGAACTTGGACAATTATTTTCTTCATTTGTAACAGTAATTATTTCTTCATTTAGCACGTTACTTTCCACTGGAGTAGTTGAAACCTCTACTCCAAAATTTTCTATTTCAGCTGTTTCTTTATTTGCTTCTATATAAGCTTCTGTTTTCCTTCCCTCCACATTGAAAGTGTTCTTCAAAACTTTATCTTTCCCGTGGATATTATTGATTTCTTCTCCGAGATATTTTCTTCTTTGTTCCTTTAATAAACCGAAAACTCTATGAGTAATCAAAGCTTGCTCGTGTAATCCTTCCACAACTGCAGCATGCACCATGATATACGGCCTGATAATCATCATCTGCTGACCAAAGACTAAGTGGAACAGAAACAAGCTTTCCTTCAACCGGAGATCCAATTGCAGGCCTCAAGTAAATTTTCCCACTTGACTGCAACATTTCTTCTGGTACCACTGACTTCCGCAGTACTGTAATTTCCGCACCACAATAATCCCTTGGAAACGCATGATCTCCTATATTTAAATCAACTCGAAGAAGTTCACCATCCTTTTCACTGATTGAAATTTCCCAATCGAAACTTGCATTACCTATCTTAATGCAAATTTCATTTAGCCCTTTCTTGCTTACTTCTTCAGTTTCACTCTTATTAGAAACTTGTGATACTGTATTCATCTGAGGGCAAAATTTCTTTAAATGACCTTCTTCTTGACATTTATAACACTTTAATAGCTTTTTACCTGGAGCATAACTCGCAGTATTACTTCCGAAACGATTCTGTGGTCGTGGTTCTGGATTCTTTTGAAAACTGTAATATTCCTTCTTTTCGCTAAAATTTTTACTTCTGGTTTCAGCTGGAAAAGGTTTCCTTATAATTTCGTTCTGTTTTGCTCCATGTGAGCCTGGATTAAATTTGGAATAATTGTGAGAATTACTTGCGAAACTTTTTGGTATCGAAACTAAGAAATTATCAATTTCCCTCACCAATTCAGGTACTGGAAGCCAACATTCCGTCTCTTTCAAAAATATTTGGGACCTGACATAAGTAGGCAAAGTCTCTTTTATTTTATCAGCTACAAGAAGTTCTTTAAGTTTAGCTAATGTTTCTACGTCTCTTGATTTTAAATATAGTTCTAATGAAGCTTCCACACGGGAAGCATATTGAGCATAGCTTTCATTGTGCAATTTATAACAAGAATCAAAATTCTTCTTGTGTTGTAAGGGAGTTATTCTATTTTCTCTTAAAATGAAACTTTTAATTTTATCATACTGATCTAAATCTTCTTCAGATAGCATAGCATTTATTCCCTTAGCACGACCCTTTAAACACTGAAAAATAATTTTCCCTTCATACTGCTCGGGTACCTCATAAAGCTAGAACATTTTTTCTGCATGATGGAAAAAGAAGGGCCATTCTTCTGCTCGTTCCGGGGGATCTAAAATTACACCTTTCATTATATTTAAAAAACCTAGAAAAGTGTTTCCTAATTTATCCCGTCCATATTTGACAGTGATTTCCGAATTGCTCTCCTCTTCCTTTTCTTTTAATTCTAATTCACGCATTTTAATTTCATGCTCACGTTCTCTTCGTTTCTCTTCTACTTCTCGCTCACGCTGTCTTTCTTCTCGTTCTAATTCACGTTGTCTTTCTTCTCGTTCTAATTCCCGTTTTCTTTCTTTTTCTACAGCTATGGCTTTCTCTCTCTCTACCCGATCAATCCGATCAGAAATTATAGTATTTATTAATTCTCGAACAAAAGATTCTTCATATTGTTTAGATTGGGTAATTACATTTTTTAAATCTATTATTTTAGCATCTGGAAGAATCTGTTCTCCTAACTCATTTGCCAATATTAACAGATCCTCCTTTCGAGCTTTACCCAAGAATGCAAAGGCCATTTTAACAATTTAATGTTATCGCAAATTACCTACCCTTAAACTATCAATTACTAAAATGAAAAATGTTTCACACAAATCACCTTTTATTGGTTAAACCAATAAAAAAAAACACTTTCGTTTTCTTTGTTAGTATTAAAATAAATCTTAAAAAAATCGTTATTCAAATACTTAATTTATATATTGAAAAATTTATAGTTTAAATTTTCATTTCAACACATTGCCATTTTAATGCACCTTCTTAAATGAAAACTATTTAAAGCAAGCTAAAAGAATATACTACTTATATAAATCATGACCTACATTTAAATAAGCCATTAAAATAAGTTCTAGTAATATGCATTCAGGTATCTTCGTGTATTATATTATACCTTAAAATAATATTTATCAGAATTATCAAAACAATAAAATATATATATCATTTACCACTGCATGTACTTTCGAAATATAAAATAAAACAAAATTTCACCTCTTAAGAGACTTCACACTTTCGGTTTTGAATCAAAATTAAAACTCTGCATTTAGTTACTTCACATAAATATTTAAACACACCTACAGTACATAATTAATATACCTTTTAACATTCAGCAACTTCGAAATTGTTATTTTAAAATGTAAACAATAAACAACTAAAAAACATTAAAATTTTCTTGAAACAGATTCTTATTCAATGAGATTTTATTGCTTAAATAATAAACACCATATCATAATGATTATGAAAATTCTAATCAAAAATATTTATATCAGGTTATACGACATTAAACTAAAAATGCTTTTAATCAATTTACTTTTCAATAATACAGCAGTTTTTAAATTAATACAAATAAATTAAGTAATGCACAATAACCAGAAAAATTATTATTCAGCATAAATTTGTTAAACAAATTCCAAAAACATTTTTTTTTCTTACTAAATATAACCAGTTAGAAAAATAAACACTTCCTTAATATTAATGAATAAACATAAAATAAAACCAATAATATACTCTGAAATTAATGAAACCTTAAATAATTTCTCAATTAATTTAAACATTATGCATTTTTTTTAGTTCATTTTTCATATATTTAAGAAAACATTTGTTAATTTATTACATGTCATACTTAAGCAAAACCTTAATAAGAAACTAAACATAATTCTAACACAAAATTTCCCTAATTCATGCATAATTAAAACAAATAATAGATGGCTCTTAATGAAATGAGAGGTAATCAAAATATACGGACTCACTGCTTTGTAGACCCTTTTCTATACTTATTATAACATAACTTTTGTATAAATCCGGAACAAATCCTGGAGAGGTGCGCCACTGTGATGTTCTCATGATCCTGTCGTCTCCAGGATGGTTGAATAACACAAAACAAATGATTGGGACACGAAACATTTATTACACATTAACACACAAACAATGAATTCGGACATTTTGTTTTACAACGACCGGGAGCGGACTTCCGCTACCCCCAAGAAACAGAACCAACCAACCGCTCTTCTCACTCCAACACGACTCTCTCGTCCCGTCCCAGTGTCTCTAGTTCTGGCAGAAAACGAAATCAAAAGTACTCTTCCAGTTCACAGTCTGACTTTCACATGAGGTATTACGGTAATGCAGAAGAAAAAAGTAGTTTCGCTTTTATTTTGAGATTTACACAAAAATAAAACTTACACAAAAAGTACAACTTACAATACAAAATTTCACGTAACGGCAAATAATCAAGAATGATAAATGTGTTTATAATATATGTATACACTCTCTAAAAAAGAAAATGTGTTTAAAAGAAAATTTATAATTCCTTGAGATTTTACACACAATATTTAACAGTATATACTAAGTGAGTGTCAGAATTAGTTCTTGAATTTGATTTCATCCACGAAAACAAAATAGAAGTAATCTTGCTTCATTCTAGATGAACAAATTGAACAGAAAAATTTGTAAAATAGCGTAACTAAGATTTTATTAAGAAATACAGAAGCCTAAGTGCTGAACAACAAAGATATCATAATACAGAATTGAATTACGATTTCTATCTGTTGTTGATTTTTATAAGAGATCAAATTTATTTTATTTTCTTCCAATTTTAAAATAATTGAGTGAAAATCCAGTTAAATAACCTGTAGACCAAATCACCTCAAATTTATTTCCATAAATTAGTTTGTATGCAAATTGGAATTCTCAAAGATATTTTCTTAACGAAATTATTAAACTGTAATTTATACCTAATAAAAATAATAAGAGTAACTTTGTGTTTGTTTCACTTTTTTAAAAGTTCTTAAAATGTATTTTAAGTGATATGCAAGAAACTATCGTTGAATTTAAATAATGTTTAGAAGTCAAACTTTACATTATTACATTTTGAATTTAAAAATCTGAAGGATGACATAAATAATTAAACATTATATTCAAGAATGTAGATTAGGCTATAATTCTTAAATTTCATGTATTAGCATATAATCGTGAAATCATATGCATTACATACCCATTAATAATTACAAACTGTAAACCATTTTATATGGTTATTTTCTGGTGAATATATGGTTATTTTCTTATGAATTATCTTAATGCATATTAAAATTATCAGACCTTTTCTAAATTCAGGAATAAATCTCTATATCCTTTCAAAATAATACAGATACTTAAAGTACATTTAGAAGCTGGGATAAATCAGACATCTATTTGTTCAATGCAAAGCCTTGAAGATACATGAATAAAATAAAATACTAAATAATATTAGAGTATGGACAGGATGATGAATTGCAACTACAAATCCACATCACAAGATGCATGAAAATATAATAAATTGTGCATTTAGTTTCTACTTGTTTCGTGTTCCTTCATTTTATCAACTGCATGACTCAATGATTGGCAATACAGAGCTGCTAAATGGAATGAGATCAACATTCTTTGGCTTTTAATTCAACAATATGTACAAGTTTGAATCCCATATCAACCAGAAAAGAAACCATATTTTATTTTATTAGTAATATGGAATCTATTTTAAACTATAAGTACTAATCAAATTATCCATTATACAATAGCTGTGTGTGTGTGGCCAAAGATACACAGTAACTAATTAACGTTTATGAGTTTAAAATAAACATAAGAATATCATTGAACTTTTTTATTCTAAACGTGTAACTAGAAGTTTCTATACATTAACATATAGATTTATGAATCCTAATTATACAACACAATTACATTCTCCCTTTTATCTTAAAAGAATCACCAATGTATCTGCAAGTTAAGTGACATTTTCACGGCTTAATTTTTAATTATTGAATAAAAATTAGAAAATGCGTGTTATGTAAAAAAATCATAAAATGATGAATTAGTGTATTAATATAAGATGTCGATGTATTTTCAAGATGATTATATTTTAGTAGCAAGGCCTAATGGCTATCAATAATTATATTCTTGCAGTATTCCTCTTCAGTTTGGTCCAATTTCAGTATTTGTAAACGAGATCCACAATAAAATATGGAATGGAAATAAAGCTGGGTATAAGAAGTAATATTACAACTAACCCAAGAAATTTTATTTCTTGAATTCTTTCAGCTTCTTTAGAACTCAAATTAAATGTTTACAATTTTCATAATTTACTGTATTATATTAAATATGCACACGCTATTGGCCATTTAAATTGTAGCTAGAAATGCTAAAAAGAAAATTATTTTATAAAATAAACATTATATTGAAAATATTCAGTCATTGAAATTTCAAGAAATATGGAACCATCGGTAGTGAAAATAATTATCCAGAACAACCATGGCTGGAATCAATAATTCTTATGTCTGGCGATTGGATCAAAAAGACTGCATAACATGTATAGTTAATTAGAACTATCCATGCATCTTTAACTTTCTATAGTTAATTGGCTGTAATGACTAGCCAGGAGTGACGAGCCTGCCGCTCAGTAACTATTTACCAGTCGGTTTCTATTTGTGAAAGATCAGAAATTGACTAGGGTAGAAACCGAACAGTGCAGTCCCAAGGAAGGTCCTTATAAATACCAAAAACATGTAGTTGTATATTATCTTTCTTAAATGTAGCATTTTGTAGAACTTGAATAGGGTAGAACTAAAGGCCAAAACAAAACTTTAAGAGTCATTATTCAAAGTGCCAAACAACATGTATCAAACAATACTTCATGTTATCACTCCATATGACAAGCTAGAACGAAAATGTTGAATAAACGCTGCCAATGAGAGTTCCCCTCGATACCACGGTACACAAATGTATCAAAAAATAGGGAGTGATTTTAAAATTAATTTGTACAGCATCAAGCTATTCCTGAATCCCAATTCGTCGTTGATCAAATCATTACAGGTACTTTTACCTATGGAGAAACATCAATAATGGCCGAGGTGACACACCACTGCATTGTATACATTGATAAACTTTCTGAGCAGACACTTGTCTTATAGATGAACGCCTTTAACCCAGCACTCGTAAGTAGCTTCAGATCAACTAAGACCATGGAAGTAACATGTCTTCTATGCTGCTAATGATGGTGAAATTAGATCTCTCATCATTTTATATGAATATAGAATTGACAGATTCAAATTCTGCAAAAAGTCATAGGATTCATACCATTTTATCAGATATGAAGAACAATACTACCACAAGATAAATCACAACAGTGGTAGATTTGTTTGATTTCTATCAAAATCAATGCAATGAACGTTTTTTTACTGGAAACATTAGTTTTCTAACAGCCAATAACGTTCAAATGTGATTTGTTTATGAAAAGCCTGATTAGCAATTTTTTCATTTAAAGACATTATAGATGTTCCTAACACAGCATATTTTACGAATATGCATTGAAAAGCTATCATTTACATATCATAGCATTTCCTTCCTATCATGTAAATTTAACAAGTGTAGCGTGTCACCTAGGTATGCTGTTTCTATGACCAACAATATATATATATACATAAGACCTTAGAAAATATGCTTTATAACACTTTATCGTAAAAAAAAATCATAATTTTGAACTACTAGAAAGAGTCATTGTTGATACCTGAAGCGGCACTCTAACAACCTTAGTATGACAATGTTTGATTTGGTCGATAAAGATAAATTATTCGCTCATTCTGAGAGTTGAAGCCCTAAGCAATAAATTGTTTAAAAGAGTATAAAATCATAGTTATAAATGCTTTCAATAATTAATGAAGTTTTAATGCAAATATCATACATGTGAGCAATGCCAAATCAAATTTCACGTTTCCTTAGTGAATTAGAAAATATATATATATATATATATATATATATATATATATATATATATATATATATATATATATATATATATATATATATTCCAGTTTCCCTAAACTCTAATTTCCTAATTCAAAGAAAAATGGAAACATTTGGTTTAAAAAGCTCTACAGCAAAATCAAACAGTTGGAAAAGATAAGTTTTCATAAAATTGAAATCTAACAACGCCAATACTTACTGCTCAAATTAAGAATGTGTTATAAAGCTAACCACCAAGGATAAACGTATATGCATGTTCAACTCGCACAGAATGAATTGAAATAAGCAATTACCTTAGCAATGTATTTTTTATATTGCTATTAGTAACAATACTGTAATTTTTAATATGTAATTCCAACATCATATAGTAAAATTTGTATAAAGAAACTTTAGGAAAGCTTTCTTTATAATCCTACTTTCTACAGTTTAAAATTTAACTCCAATCATTCAATGTTATAAGCTTTTTTGGATTAAAAAAGTAATCGATAAATAATTAATCTAAGAATTATTTTTTAGATTAAAGACATTGTATGACTTGCAAAAATGTCTTATGAATAAAATTGGAACAGTTTAAAAATCAGACATCAATTAAATTATAATTCGAAAGTAGCAAATTAAAATTTTAATAAATGAAAAACTATATATACTGCTTGAATGCATACAAGAATAGAACATATTATATAAATACTTGAGAAGTTGTTAATATTAATGTTTAAATTTTTTATTAACAGTGATTACATATTGCATACACATAAAGTTCCCCAAAATATAATAAAGGACCCTGGTGGTTAACATAAAGAGCTGGTTGGTTAAGCTATTTACATTATCAGAAAGTCCATAACTTTACTTAACTAAAGCTCCATCACATTCACAAAGGATAGCTGGGGTACATTAAATAGGTAGTGGGCGCGAGGTCTTCCGGGAGAAATTATACTATTGAGGGTAGCAGATCAAGTATTGGGAGTCTTCAGTTTGGTCCCCGATTCTAAATTATGAAGACTTCCACCTAGCTGCTTTGCACAAACTGGTAAAGACCATCTCTGGGCTACGTACAAGTAAGCAGTTGCAACAATACAACATAAAAAATTATATCCTGTATTAAAATATATATGTCTGTAATTCAGTGGTAAAAAAACCAGTTATTAAAAAATTCATGACCAGAATTTGTTTCCTTAAAATGTATTTAATTATTTATATACAACATTTATTTTAAAAAATACACTGTGCAATTTATATATACATATTTACACATATTATACTGTTTCACCATATAAATGGTGCTTTTTCTCTTAAAATTTTTACATTGTATCTAGACCATTCTTTTTGCTTAATCCAAAGTTCTTGTGCTGTATCTAAACAACTCATAAGAGCAGCTCCTTTCCAGACTGTCACACGAGGATCCATATCCTACAAAAAGCATAACAAAAATCTTAAATTATTGAAAAAATATCATAAAGTAGTACACTGCTGGCCATTGTAAATGCAACACCTTGAAGGAAGCATGCAAATAAGAAATTTACAAATGCATTGGAGGAGGTGAGATAGGAAAATGATAAAAATTTCAGCGCAGATGCACATTGATCGCACATCTGTGGCACCAATCCAAAGCGCTATTTAAGGTTTGGAGAAGTTACTGAACAGCTGTGTTATGCCCCGCCACATTGGTCCTGCATCAGGTATACTAAATATGGGGCGGTATTGGATATCAGTCTCGCACTCCTCTAGTACACATTGCCGGTACTTTACACAGCCAGCGCTACATCTCTGAAGTTTGGAACCAATTGTCCTTCCTTTCCTTGCCTACAGTCATATTTTAACAGGTAAATACATGACCACAAGTGGCATGCTTTGTTCAAGGGTTCTTCATCAGAGGATTGAATTGCTTCCCTTGTTGGCTCACTCTTTGGATTGTTCATAGATAGAAAACATGTGGTCCATAGTTACTTAATGATTGACCCAAATTATAACTCCAGCTGCCACACCAGATCAACTTTGGCAACGTGTGGAAGCTGCTTGGTCTGCTGTACCGCAAGAATGCATCCAAAGTCTCTTTGAATCAATGCCAAGGTGTGTGGTAGCGATAAGCTCCAACAATGGCATCTACTCTGGCTATCGATTTTGGCAGGAACCACAATTCACACAAATCTATACATTTAATCATTTGATACTTGGTCAATATGTTATCTACAAAATAAATTAAAATTTTGTAGTGATATCTCTTGTCTTTCTTGGTGTTGCAACTTGGGTGGCCAGCAGTGTATTTGCAGATTAACTACATACTAAAAAAATATTTATAAAAATCTATAATTGAAAAGAAATTTCTTCAGATTGAGAAAAACAAAACTATTATGATGCTTTTATAATTAAATAACAGTCACTATGATAATTAATTATATAGAAATCCATCATATTTTTTTCAACAATAAAAAATTTACATATTATTCAAATAGCCGAAAGTTTGAAAAAGATATTGAAAGTAAAATCGATTTAATAAATGCATTTTATTTCAATAAACAAATGTTTTATATTAAGCAAATATAACCGAAAGTTAAAAGAATAAAAGTAGAATAATTCATTTTTAAATTAAATTTACATACAGTTTATCTGAAGACTAAAAAATATCTATTACATTGTGAATTTAAAAATTTTATTTCTACTAGTTTTAACAAATATTTGAATATGTAAATTATTTTCTCAAAACAGCTTAACTTATAAAAGCCAAACTGTTCTCACCCATTATTTAGAAATATTCTAATCTTCTTTTATATTTTATAATTACAATACTGTATACAATGCAAAATAACTTGGAAAGTTTTCTATATTTCAAAAGTCACGTGTGTAAACAATTATAATTACCTCTAACAAAATTTATGGTTAAATTTCATTCACTCCATTGAATAAAAGTTATGAGATCTTGATGTTAAAATTTCAGAATACAGAGATTGAAGTTTCTTGGTTTGTAATTTTTAAGAAAAAAGGTGTGAATAAAGAAAAAAGGTGCAACTTTCTCCCATTATTATCAATCAAACCATAATTTCTTTTTTAAAAACTTTTATTTTACAATCATTTATGATATTTTTAGAGTCATGTTATTGTAAAATGTAAATTTCATATCAAAATCTGAAATAAATATATAAATAATTTCAAAAGCATCATTAAAAATTTATTTTTTATAAAGGAAATCTAACAAAAATCCACCCACTAAGTCAAAAATTTTACATAGACTAATACATAAAATTTCAGAAATACAATGTAAAGTTAACTTGTACATAAAGGTTATATGGAATAAAGCACGAAATTCTAGTTACCACTTTTATTTCCTTCAACATACATACTAGCTAGCACTTACCACATGCGCACAGCAATGTTGTTGTTATTCATCCCCTTGGTGGAGGAAAGCTTACACCAAATCCAACAGACCCTGTCATATGAGAGCACTAGTCCATGGTTAATGGTAATGTGCAGTTTCACTTGAATGAAAGAAAAATGGGGGCAGAAGACTGACTAAAAGCCTCGTAAGTAGGATCTTCATAATATAGAAGCAGGAACCCAGAAAACTTCCAGAGATATCATTTCATATGGAGGGCATAGCAATTACGACCTATTTAACATACCCTAACCATTAGTGAACACAATAGCTCTTTAGTTTGTGTTGGGATTCGAACTCGCTACTTTTTGATAACAAAAACGAACATCCTAACTAACCAGGTTACTGCGGCCACAAACAATTCAATAAATAAAAGAAAACTTTAATAGAAGCCACACAACTTAGTAAAGAACTGCACATGGCTTTTGATGTGGCACTTGCCTCCTGTTGCAAAATTGCAGCAATATTAACGTGGTATTTTAAGTAATTTTAAAGCACAATATTTTGCAGTAGTGCTAAATTAAGTAATTATGAAACTAAAATGAGTAATAAGGAGACTTTACAATAAAAATAAAAAACTTGAAAAACCACTGTTTTAGTTACTAATATTAAGACTTTACTTTCACATATAACAAAAATAAATTAATGGATTTTCTTAAGTAATTTATAAAATATTTGCAAATGACTTAACTTAGAAGCAACAAATATGCACTGAATATCAAATTTTACTAACTTTTGGTCTTGTTATTATATCAAATTGCTCTCCCCTAAACATTATAGGAATTTGAACTTGAAGTCTGTTACGAAGCCATGTACTAATGCCTTGGAACAACATGCCACCACCAACCAATAAAATACAACTATACATTTTCATTTTTAATTCGTCAGTATCTGGATAAAGGGAAATAAAAATTAATTACATAAATTTAAAGATATTGATATTTATATTCAAAATGGTGATCAATTTTCACCAGCTATGATAAATGATGCAAATAATCAATAACAGAATATGATTTTAAAAACAATAAATCTGGATAAAAATATCAAGTCAAAATAAAATATGGTTTATTTGTTTACAATCAATTTTATTACAAATTAAATACTAAGTTAGCAGTTAGGTTCAAAATAAAATAAAACAGGAAAAAAATCGATAATATAGCATTCAAATTGACTTATATTATGGATTAAATTTTGATTATGATCAAAGTTATCAATGAATTTACTATGCCTGAGTTGATACACATTTTACATAAAAAATAGATTCTGATATCTATCAAAATTATTTTGTGAACAGTATAAGAATTATTAAAAAAATAAGTATTAGAATCATGCAATATCTATTAACACCCAAATGAACAACTTTAACTTACCTAATTTAAAAAATACAGAAATCGAAATATAATTGAAATGAGCAGTTAGATATTTTTATAACAACTCTTATGTTTTAAAACATTTCCTATTTTGCAAAGCTCTTATGAAAGTTTAATTCATGATATTTGTTAAAAGTTAATTTTGAGTTAAGCATATTTTAAAATTGGTCTACATACTAAATATTTTGAGAATTCATTTTTTAAGTTAAACATATAATGCTGATTGGTTTTGATTCCCAATTTAAAGACAACAATTTCCAATTTATAACTAAGAGCTGTTAAGAATAAATAACATGGTCTTTAAAAATGAAGTGATATTTGGCATTGTCTAAAAATCCTGAAAATACACAAATCCATAATTTACTGATGATATAAGAACATTTCATTATATATTGAAAGAAAATTCAGTTTTACTAGTCATATTTATTTATGACACGATGGGAGAAAATGATATTAGAACTGATAAGCATATATTTTCTTATAAAGACAAAAATATTTGATTGTAGAGAAAGGAAGTGCTTATAAATGGAATGTTTGAGGAAATAACAAGAAACAAAATTGGGAAAAACTGTGAAAGGAAGAATACAGAATTGCAGGCAAATGATAATAATCAGCATAGCTTTTATTTTCCTCACAAAAATATTAAGAATCTACTTTTTTTTTCAAATACAATATAGAAAAAATACAAATTGCTCAGATAATAAGCAAACTATCTATTTAAAATGCCAAGTTGAAAAATTGGCACATTGGGTAATAACGTGCTAAATGATTGGCACATAGGAAATCACCTCAATAATTTAGGAATTTGATTCATTTCATACATAGGTATTTATAAAAGTCTGGGATATGCTTTAAATTGTAACTCCCAGTTGAATTAATTCGTATGCAAAGAGTGTTGTATGAAACAGAAAATAATAACTCAGCACTACAATAATACTTTCTGAACAAAGTTCTTTTTTGCTATGGCAGAATTTTCCTTTTGATTTATATTTGTATTTTTGAAAAAAATAGTAGCTGATTTGCTTTTTTGAAAACAAGAATATGCATACTTAAGTAAAATAAACACAAAGTTAAACAACTTGAAAAAAATTATTCAGTTTTCAATAATTGTTTTTAAGTTTTTGGTTTTCTGAAGTTTTTTGATTAAGAAAATTTATAAATGTAAAAGAAAAATTACCACAGCGTTCAATGCTTTGAATTATCGCCTGGTCTACTCCAAACAATTGATCACAATTAATATCTTCCATTTCTTTTGGAACAGGATTAGTAGGTGGATCAGTAGAATCCATATCTTCATCCAGAAGGCTAGTATTTAAATGTGACTCATCTACAAGGGACTGATCAGAAGGTCCTTCTGCAGTATCTTTCCCAACACGTCTCTTTAGTAAAAAAATTTTTTTTCAATGAATAAATTGGAACAAAAAATAACATATATTAATAAAAAATAAAATTGAAAATACATAAAATAAAATACACTAATGTTTATAAGCAAAAAAATAATAACATACACAAATAGTTACTAATTTAATTATTCAATATAAATTTTAACTTAACATGATGTTGAACATGTTTCTATATGTAAAATCTTTCTTTCCCTCTGACTAATTTTTATTGAAAATCTATACTTTATAACCATTTCTAAAATTCTTTTCTTAAACATTCTCAATCATTCACAAGAATATCTTTTAAATTAATAAAAGATTTCACTCATTATCTCAATACTTTACAAAATTTAAATTTTTTGTTATGTATAATGGTACTTTTAAACTGTTATGACTCATCTAATATAAATTTTCAATTAGCATAGATATGATTAATCTTTTCATATCCAATAGATCTTTTAGTGTTTCAGAGAAAGACAATTGGTATTTAATATGCACTTTGCAGTCACACATAATACAATAAGAACTGTAAACATCTCATAAAATTTTTCCTTTTTACAAAAGCCAAAGCATTTTTTAAACATATTATTTTTGTAATAAAATATTAGAAATATATAAATCAATTCATAATATTTTATTACAAAAAAGTAACATTCATATAAAAATATTTTTTCTTTTAATCTGTACGTTTTGAAAAATCGTCCCCGATTCTATTTCAAATTAATAAACTTTCCTATTGGCATTTCACAATCATTTTCTTTATATATTATTTAAATTTAAAATTTATTTATATAAATTACAAGATCTGCCATATTTTATTTACACAATTCAAATTACTGAATAACAGTCAATTGCACTGAATGATAAATTATATAAATAATATAAAGAAAATATGGATATAAGTTAATGGTAATTAAACTTCAAATACGAAAGATATTTTAATATAATTAATTAAAATCCCCAGAATTTAAAAAATAGATACAATTTTCTTCAAATTCCCACAATAAATTATGCAGTTAGATTACATTCCTTGGAGTATATTTTTTATTCCAAGTATATAAATTACATATAACAGATGATGACAAAAGGAACATTTTTATTATAAACAAACAGAATTAAATATAACTTTTATATCTATTTGTCTTAAATGAAAACATAAATGAAATAAATCCTTTCATAAAAGTTCATTTGTTTAAATTAACATATTGCCATTAGCTCATAAGACCATAAGTTCAGAAACCAATGCAATCAGTACTCTCTTAATTACATATTAATTAGGCTAATGTAGAAAGACTTTTTAAAGGAGATTTTTATAACACTCAATCATCAACATAACACATAACTTCATTTGCAACGAAAATTTGAGAATATATATATTTTGACTGATCAATCTGGTGATCATTAAAAACAAAGCTTAGTTGCTAAGAGATTAATTTTCTTATACTTAAAATTTTAATTAAATCTTTAATATAAATTAAGTATGCTATATAAGAAGTCAGATGAAATCCCACTTATTTGATCAACTCTGATACATTTATCATGAATACTTTATATTAATTTTGGAAAACAAAAATTTGCAACAGAAAGAAAGGTATATTTTCAGCATATAAGAGAATGCAAGTTAACATAAATGAATGCAAGTTAAATAATAAAAACTACAAGTAACTTTTTCAAGACCTATAATGGATTATAAACTGAACAACTTGAGTGATTGAAACTGAACATGCAATTATATATTTATGAAGAGTAGTGGAATACATTTATGATTTTAAAGAACTGCAAATTTTGCTATGAAAAATTTAGTACTATTTTATTAACATAATTAACAAAACAGTTTTTTTAATTTTAAGATATATTAAATAGATTACAATATGTATAATAATATACAATTGAAGATATATAACTGTTACATTTTAGTGAGCTGACATATCATTTAAATCCCCTCAGACTTAAAAGTATAGTTAAATTTTGTTTTCTGCTTCAAAGTATTCATTATGTTTCAGCAAAAATGAATATTAACTATGGGAAAAAAAGGAAGAAGAGAGAGACACATCAACACGCCAAAAAGATACACACACATTAAATGTATTTGCATATTTAAGAAATATTAAATGATAAAATTCAATAATTTTTATTTCTACAATAAATTTTTAAATGACAAAAATTTAAATTCATATGATAAAATTTTATGCTTTTATCCTTTAGTAAGAATTTAATTTTAAAATATCAATCTATTTCCCTTTCTAAATATACCCAAAATGAAAATTAAGTTAACAGGAAGTTAACACATTTTTCACATATTAAAGAATTAAATTGTCTTGAAAATATAAATAATTAATGATTTAAAAACAAAGTAAATAAAATTTTTGCAAGAAGATTATTTGATTAGTAAATTAGAGTGCATGTAAATTTTAAACCAATGATAAAAAGCAGTTTATTCATAGCATTTATACATTATTGATATTAAATTCATAACATTATAATTCACTGATAACATACTTGTGTTTGTATTAAGTAAAGTTCATCATGCGGATCTTCTGGAATTCCTTCATTTCTACCATATGTCCTAACTTTTTTAGCTCCTGTAATTCCAAACAGTTCTGGGTGAAATAAGGCCAATGGAGCAATTAAGCACTCATCACCGACCTCAAAGAATAGATTTAAAAAATAATATTTTACTATCATTATATTAAATAGAAAATATTGAAACACAGTTAACAGAATTTTTTTTAAAAAAATACGCAATAAATTATCAGAAAATAATAAAGATCAAAATATTAGCTTTCTATAAAAAAAAATGCATTGTTATATAAGTTTAAATTTTAGATATATGAATAAAAATTTTGCCTATGACAAACTGCAATGTCATAAGCAAAAATTTGTGTATATAATTTATATATTTTTCATCTAATTTATTGAACACAAATATTTTATACAAGCATGAATGACAAAAAACTATAAAACAAATAGGAATGGATAATTCACTTTAAGCAAAACTTGTAAATAAACTACAATTACTAGATATTATTAATCTTTTCTGCTCAGTTGTTGGGAGTCTTCCTGTTTATTAATGATTAATAATCATTTTCAGTACTTAATAATACCTGTAACATTTTTTTGTACAAGTATTACAAAAATTTTAAATATTGAGCAAACTTGGAAATAAAAGTTATAGTTAATATTTTAATTATCAAGTATTACAAAAGTTTTAAAGATTAAGTAAACTTGGAAATAAAAGTTACAGGTAATATTTTTAATTATCAAGTAATCAAATTTTATTTCAATAGAACCACTTAGGAAAAATGATTCCATTGATTGATAATAATTCAATATCAATTTAAACTTTGTGTAGGTGGCATTCACAATGAAATACAAATGGTAAATACTTTCTTTAGAAATGTTGCTAAAATTATAATAATTAATATCACCACACAAACCCATTTAGTAAATGTAAACGTAGAAATTCTACAATGTTTGAGAATTTAAAGAAAAAAATCAAAGTGTAGTGAATACAGAATTATTAACTAAAATTAGATATATAAATGATAGATGTGTGTGCGTTTACACAGTACTATAACTTAGTTATATGTTATTTTAATACTATCATATACATTAAAAGTTAGTAAAAAGTAGTAGTATAAAAGGTACATCATTTTAAAATTTTCAACACACCATTAATAAGTAATACAAAAAAATTCATAGAAATAATTTGCATCATTTTCTTAAAAAATTTTCCACTTAAGCAATATCTAGAGAATAATTCCACTTAACAATTAAAATAACACTCTAATATCAAATATTTCAGAAATAGATTAAAAATTATGAATTTCAAAACATAAAATAATGTTCCCCTTTCTTTAAAGATAATATAAAATTATCATAACCAATCATTATTTTTCCATGATCAGAAATAAGCATTGTTTGAAATTTACCATAAGTAAATAATATGAACATTTTAAGTGGAAAAATAAAAATTTTCTTCTTACTTTTATGACATATCTTAAAACAGGTTGTGCCGGTCTTTTGACAGTAAAGCTTTTATCTTGTACTCCACATATATCCTAAATTAATAATACAATAAATTGTTTAAAAATTTCTTTCAAAAAAAATTATAAGATAGAATTAAAAGTTTTGAACTTATAATTTCTGACTACATTATAAAAGTTTTCTAATAATGAAATTAAAAAAATGTTAATGGAGAAATGAGAAACAGCAGGCACAACTAAAAACGTTTTCAGTTTTTGGTATAAATTTCAAAAAATGTTAGACAGCACAAATTTTACAATAATAAAATTTGAAAAATTTGTATTAACATTAGAAATTTGCGAACAAACTTCAAGTATTAAAATCTATTTTTATTGATAATGAAAATTACAAATTTTAAAATAATAAATATTAACAATCAAAATAGATAAATTAATAATAAAAGCAAACATCAAAATATAATTTTAAACTAATAATAATTCAAAAATGATTTAGTTCAATTATTTGATATAACTTAAAATGTCATATACTTCGAATATTCATATTATTAATATTTTGTAACAAAATAAAATCTATTGTTAAAATACAAATTTACAAAATAGTTTCAAATGAATAAAATGATGGAAAAGTTTAATAAATAATCTATATTTCTATTCAAAGAATGAATTAGTTTTTGTTTTGTTTTTGTGTGGTTTATTATAGCAAGATCCAATACTGGATTTCTGCACCATACAACATAAAACTAGAAAATCTGCACTGTATAATGTTTAAAACAGTAATAAAAGGCTAGTCAAATGTATAAAGATGGAAGATATTAAAAATTCAATAAAAGTTTATGAAAAAGTGGATGAAAGTTTAAAAAGAATTTAAAAAACCTATTGTACGTAAAAATGCAAACTCAAGATCACATTAATGCTATTTGTATAGATACAGTATTTTAAATGAGAGTTGGATTGTATTAGTTCTAGAGCACATAAAATTGCAACAGCTTCGGCTGTGTAAACAGAACATGATGTATGAATTTTATATTTGTAAAATTTATTTCCAATAACAATACCACAACCAACATGATCACTTGATTTTGAGCCATCAGTGTAAACAGGAGTGTAGGAGGAAAATTGATAGTGAATGTATGAAAATATATGTTGCAAAATAAGAGGAGCTGTGGTTGATTTACTGTATTCAGCAAGGGGATTGATTATATTGACAATAGGGGTGTTCCAAGGTGGAAATTTCAGAATATCTGTAATTTTGTTTTGTAAACCGGGAAACTCAGATGAAGACAGAAATGAGTTTGTGTGTTCATAAGATGAAGTCATGCATTATATATGCATATGATGAAGTCATGCATTATAAATCCTCCTAAGAGAGGAGCAGACAATTACAGATCTCAAAGGGTGTTGTGATGCTTGAAACATTTTAAAATATTAATTTAGAGATAACTGCTTACATCTCAGATCAAGAGGTGATTGGTTACAAATCCCTGAACAGGAGAAGTCCAGAATGCTCCAGAACAGGCCTGCAAAGCTGAGTGATGCACATAGTCAAATTTGCATAATACACATGACTTAGCTGATCCATTAATTCTACTACCGTAGTCAATTTGAGATAAAATAACTGATATACACAAAGTATAGCTGCATGATCTGCACCCCAAGAAGTATGAGAGAGAGTACTTTGAAAATATTTAGTGACCTTTCACACTTCTTATGCAAATCTAAGATAAGTGATATTAAAGTCAACTTTTTATCAAACACTAGTCCAAGAAATGATACTTGATTAACAACAGGAATAATTGTGTCTGATATTTTAATTTCTGGATCAAGATAAGGCCCAGTTTTTCTGCAAAAATGGATACTTTTACTTTTGGAAGGTGGTAAAGTGTGCCCATTACCATTACACCAAGATTATTGACATTCAATAAGTCTCATATTGAAACCTTGGCAAGAGATGTGGAGATTATCAACATATAATATTTCATGAATTGATGGTTGAAATTAAATAAAGTGTGTAGAATTCCATAATGTGATTATCATAGGCTTTTTCTATATCAAAAAGATAGATCCCAAATGATATCTCTGCACAAAAGCATTCCTGATTTGTGTTTCTAGGTAATATTGTCAAGAGTGGATCTATCATTTTGGAATCCACTTTGATAAATTTATATGTACTGATTGCCTTCAAGAACATAAACAGAACAGGCATTCACCATACACTCAAAAGTTTTAGCGAGGCAACTTGTGAGAGCAATTAGACAGTAGTTTTAGGGATCAGTTGGATCTTTTCCCGGTTTCAAAATTGGAATAACTATTGCTTTGTTCCAGAGACTGCGGTAAACATGTTTATTTTATATTCTACTGAATAGAATAAGAATGTTTTTTAAAGAATCATGGCTAAGATGATAAAGTATCTTATATGAGATACCATCTGGTCCTGGACTATTATTTTTACTTTGGCGCAGTGTGCTCTCTATAATTCTAGCACAGAGAAAATGCAATTATATGAGTGTATGACTTTATCATGAAACTTTATAGATTTCTTTTCAGCTTGCTGTTTGATACAGGGAAATTGAGGATCATAAGAGACTGGACTAGATACCCCAGCAAAAATTTCCCCTACTGATCACTGTTATATAAATCATTTTCAACACAAAAATTAACAAAAGTAGAAGAGCTGGTGAACAAATAGCCAAATCTAGTAAATGAAAATTTCTGAAGGGCTGGTGGAAATTAGCTATTTCTATGAAATTTAAGAGGCAAATACTGTTATTCAAAATGAATTGCCCAATTATGTGACCAGGAAAGTTAGTATTATCACTACTCCATAAGGTGTTGTGCCCATTAAAGTCGCCAAGCAATACAAAAGGTGCAGGTAGCTGATTCAATAGATTGTTCAAATCACTTTCATGAACAGTGTGGGGAGGGAGGTAAAGGCTACAAATAGTAATGAGAGATGTTTTATGTACGCGTAATAGTGATGTGTTAAGGGGCTGGACAGAACTATGGAAGTTACAAGACACAAGAATGTATACACCTCCAGATACTGTATCAGGAGAAACATCTTTACTCACACAGTTATACTTACAAAATTTAAAATAACATTGAGGCTTCAAGAATGTTTCCTGAATGGCAAAACACACTGCATTATACATATTAATAATGGTTTTGATATCTTCTATGTGAGTGTGAAGACCTTGACAATTCCCCAAAATGAAAGATACCATTAAGTAAAACTAAATGTTCTGGCCTTGGAACTAGCTAGCTGGATCTCAGACGAAATTTCCCTTTGGTGTGTTTACTCATCTGAAGGCTCTACCTTCACTGCACCTTTTTTAGAAGAAGTTATAGTTCTTTTACTAATAAAAGATGAGGTATGAGGCTCTTTTTTTGCATGCTTCAATTTTTAGGATCTTTGGGACTTTGATTTTGCAAAAAACCTTGGAAGAAATATATTTTAGAATAGGTGAGGCATTTGTATTAAAAACATTTGAGGATAAATTTAAAATCAAAAGACTTAAGTTTGGGTACTACAGGATTTCATAACTTTGACAGCTTGTGAATAATTAATATTTTGTTGAGGTGTTGAGGGGTATGCACACATTGCTTCGAGATAAGTTTTGCTTTATTTTTAAAGTTATCATTTCTTTTTTTAGCATCCTGTTGGGCCCGACCGGGAGTAAGAGGGATGTTCACCACTGCACTTGACACATTTTTCTTGTAATTGATATGTATTGCTGTCATGTCTAATGGAAGCATATCAAGCACAAGTTAACACATTGACTGCTTATCACGCGCTAGCACATGGCGTGGCGATATTGCTGAAGAGCCAATCACGCGCCAGCACACGATGTGTGGTAATGTCTTAGTAGCCAGTCACACGCTGGCGCAGAATCCACTTTTGATTGTTCATTCTCTAGTTTATCTGGCAATGCTTGTAGGGTATTTCTGCTGGTATTGGCATGGAGATATGATTAGAAACTATCTGTAAATATTTAATTTACAGATATAAAATAATAATATTTCATTAATAATTTTAAATCATATTTCCAATTATTAGTATGTTGGCTTCTGGGTACAATCTACTTCGATGTCAAGGCATTAACTATCAACCCCATCTCTAGAGACTGGCAGTCAATGTGTTAAGGGTCCCCTACAAGTATTTTCCCATGTCCAAAGCTTTAATATTTAAAGCATTCGTAACATACACTAAAATACCTTTGCATAACAATTGTATATTATAATTATAATATTAGGATAAATATATGCATATATTAAAAGTAGATATATTAAGTAAATTTAAAAAAAACGTATTTTTAATATAATAAGAACTGCTTTAGCAATCTCATTTCATACATGATTTATTACTAATAATAACATGTCCCAACCACACTATAAACTAATGTCAATTAACAAAGAATGTGCAGATTAATGTATATCCATAAAAGAAAAGAATATACATTACTAAAATTTCTTATTAATCAGTGAAAAGTTTCATAAATTATATATTTGCTTATTAACTTGTTAGAAAATGAGATTCAAGTTTGTAAATAAAATTTTCTATACAACATGATTTTAATAACTGTTTTTTAAACAAATTTTCAATAAAGGAAATACATCTGCTTACAATAGCACAATCTACTATAATACTATGTGTTATATAAATATAATTTGATTGTCATTTACCATCACCTTTGCATAACTACTTACATATTTATTACTTGCAGCATCATTACTTAATCAAGCAGTAAATTTAAAAGTAAAAATGCAAGTATACTTTAGTTATGAGAATATATATATACACACACAACAAATATAATATTAAAGAATTTTTACCAACATTTTTTTCTACTTCTCATTTTTTAATTTAGATAAAAATTATTCAATAATATATTTAAAAGATTAATAAAAGATTTTATACATACTAAGTTTACATGACATAAGCGTTCTTTTAATTCTTGCATCAACATACAATCCAGAGGAAGTTCAGGGGAACACTTGTACGGGAAACTTAACTTTCCTTGAAGCCAATGAAACAACCGTGTTATGTCATTACCACCATAATTTATGTTAAGCCTGCAAATACAATAAAATAAATAATGATATAAACATAAAATAAAAGCATCATAAATACATAATTAGAAATTGTCACATTTATAAAATAGTGCAGTATATATATATATATATATATATATATATATATATATATATATATATATATATATAAACCTAAAAGAAATTTAACTCTGTCGCTCATCAGGGTGCCAAAGCCTACAGTGCCCATATCAGTTTTATTAACCAAGAGCTCTGGAGTGTGAAGCCTATGTCCCATTTAAATGATCAACCCAACACAAAATCCCCAATGTTTAGTTTTCAAGCATGCTTGGTACTCAGTTTTATTGACACATTGATGGGATGATGACTGAGGTGACATTTCCCAGCTCGAAAATAGAAACTTGAGCCTGTGCATTGGGAGTGTTAAATGCTACCACTTTGCCATCGACCTTTACATATATACACATGAATACATATAGCAGAAAATAGTATAAATAATAACATAAAAAGAAAATTACTAATAGAAATGTATACAAGAAGTTGCTATCAAAAAATTAAATCTCTTATCAAAGTTGGTAATGAGGAAATACTGATTTAAGATCACTGAAAAACTTATTTACAAATGTTTCCTAATTTTTTCCTCATGTTATAAGCATCTTATTAATTTTATACAATCTTCTCATCATAAATAAGTCATCTAATATTTGATAATCAATATGTGGTCTATTTATTATCTCAACAGCAACTTAATAAATATAGATTAAAGACATTTAATTCATTTGCATTTATTTCTTAAACACATAATTTTGTATTTCATAAACAACTAAAAATATAAATTGATTATAATTTTTAAAATTGTGTTAGCAAGTTATGATAAGAGATTACAATACATAAAAAAGTAAACTATATTTAAATGAGAACAGTGTTAAATAAAAAAGTAATAGTCTTTTATAGTAATTGCATTTAGGTCGTCAAAACATAAACTATTTATATTTTATTCCTCCTGTTCCACTCTCAACACTTTTAACTATAAGTAATTGTCATTGCTTTTTTTCTTGCATACATTTTTAATTGCGCTTGTGATTTTACTTTGCTTTATTTTACAAATGAAAATATTTACTGCACTTGAACCATGTTCATTATGTGTAGGTCAAACAGGGAAGTAATAATTTGTTTTATATTTAATATATATAATAGCCTTGAGCTCTTAGGTTATTTGCTAAACAGTGTCAAAGAGTTAAAAAATGTTAAATATAATAAACTGCTCACTTAAAAAAACCAAACAAACCCTTTGGATAGGAACATACAACTTGTTTTCAAAAATCATGTACATAGAAACATGTACATGTTTTCTATGACAATAACTTCAATAATGCAGCCCAAAATAATTTTAATTAGATTTAAGATTTCATACAGACCATATAAAAATTAGTTAATCTAAATCGAAAGAAAAAATTCAATCTAAAGTGAAGTTTATAATTTTTAAAAATTAAACCTTATCTTAAATAAGAAATATTAAATTAGCCAATTTATTTCTCATATAAAGATTTTCCCTTACAAATTCATTGGAAACAATTTTATGAAATTAAAGAAAAAAGTAATACTTTCAACATATTAAATTCACAAAATCACTAAGTTGAGACTCATAAAAATAACAGCTTGTGGAAAATATTTTGCCTGAATATTTTTTGCAGTATATTTTAAACAATAAATCTGAAGCAGGATACCATTAATTCAAGTCTAAGAGAAAAAATATTCTTTTGCACAAGTTTTAATTTTTCTATTATAAAATAATCTAACCTAGTATTTGTATGTGAAATTCCATCTTCCACACAAGACACGGTTGTCTTCTGATCACCAACATCAACAACACATGCGTAGCTTACACCAGCACCGAAAGTAGCACATACAGATTCCTACAAAAAGAAAATTATAACCATTATGATAACTGCACTGAATAAAATTAAATATTTTTAGATAGATGTGACCCTATACATTTACATACACACTCTGGCCAATGAATTAGAAAACCAAGATCAATATTTTATTAGACAACTTTTTACACCAATAACAGCTCTTTTTTGTTCAAGCATCAAGTTTATATGCACATCTGGAGTGAATTTAAATCCAGATAAGTAGCTTTTTAGAACATGTACATTAGATAGAAAAATAAGGTGAAAGAAGACAGATGTTTTGTTCCATCACATTCCATACATTTTCTAATGGGTTAATAGGCAGGATATGAGGTGATCAAGGTAAGAGTTGTTAATTAAAGTGATATTGAGCAAATCAGTTTTTAACTTTAACATTATGTATAACTGCATTATCATCCATAAAATATCAGTCACCATCAATGTAAAAAAACAGCATCGTAGGGAGTAACTTAATTTGCCACTATATCTAGTATCTTATGCATTTTTGTTTATCCTTGAGAAACACCACAGCTACTTCCATGTCAGCAAAATATGTCCCATATATCCACGATATTCCCCATCAGATCTTTGCTCAGTGTGAATAAGGCAAGATGGATTCATGGCATCAAGAAATCTCGCCAAATTTGACATTTTTCATCAGAACAAAATAGGGTGTAGCACAATTCCAATCTGGAACCATTACCTATTTCCATTCCTCAGGCCCAGTGTCTTCTTTCTAGACACCACTGTATATGAATTTTTGTAGTTCAAGCAGAAATGAGTCATTTCCACAGGCATCAAATAATGCATTTCTATCTTTAATTTTCTCTGCATGGTTTAAGTTGAAATTTGTTAGGTAGCCTTGTTGAACAATTCGTCATTTGAAGTACAGATAAGTCCTTGTTTTATAGTACAATATTTTGGAGATACAACAAATAAATGAAAATCAAAGACTTCTAAGTTATTAGCCAGTGTGCGTGTGTAAGTATGTAAATATGTTTATATGTATGCAGCAACAATAAATGGATAAAAATGTGAGCAAATTATCAAAAATGCTGGATTAAAGTTAGAAAATTAATAAATTAAAAAGTTTCCTGTAGAAACTGAAACTCAAAATAAAACTATTTATTAAAACTATAAGTTTATTTTTTTTTAAAAAAAATATCATTAAAATTTTAATAAATTAATTACATAAATCAAGTGAAGAAAATTTTTATAATATTACTAGTTGTTAATAAAAAGAAGTAATTTTATTTTGCTATAAAGTTTTTATACAAAACCTAATTAACTGTATCAATAAATTAATCAAATATATAGAAAGGTTAATTTTTTGCAATATTCAAGTAAAATATGTAAGAAAATTGCGAGAAAAACTGCCAACATTAAAATTGATAAAACTAAAATACGTACAAGAGTTTATCATTTGTTAATTTCAATTGTAGAAATAGATTTTTAAAAAAGAAATTCATTCCTCTGTTGATATGAAGCATTTTTGATATTAGTAGTTTATAACAATTTTGACTGAAAGCGATATCTTTATTTCCTAAACTGATTCAAATGCGTATTATTTAAAGATTTCCAATTTTTTCAAATCATTCCTTAAAAACATGAAAAAAAACAATAGTAACATATTTTACTCCAAAATAATTTTTTTTTTTTAAATCTTTCCACACAATTTGAATTAACTTTTATAACATTTTATAGCTTAAACATAATTTTAATTATGTTAAATATAGTGTAAAAATAACACAAAGAGTTATTTAAATTCTTTAGTAAATAATTTTAAAATCATCACAAAAATTTTTTTAAAAAAAGTTTAAAACATTTATAATTTTATTCTAAAATAGTAAATTTATGAATTTTAATCAAGATTAGTAAAACAAATGACAGTTGACAAAAGATCATTTTTTATTTAAAAAATAGATTTTCTTTAAATGATTATTCCTGAACTAATAACAAATAATCTAAAATTTTCTAACTGTGGACAAGATATTTAATTATTTTTTTAATAACTGTATATTGGGAGATTTTAAGATATAATTGCATTCCAAATGTGATAATATATATTACAAAGCAAAAAATACTTAAGCAGTTACAGATTAGTATGTGAAGACTGAAGTAACATGATTGATAGAAATCATGTTGCAAATGAGTGTTCAAGTGGACAAAAAACTTTTGATTCTGTGTATTACCTTTTCATTCTTAGCTTGATATTCATAATTAAATTAGTGAATTAGATTCACTATTATTTTAGTATACTGAAAATGATTGTTTTCCAGTAAAGGAAAATAGCTTAGACAATTTAAAATTCATTGTTTAATGAAAATTATATAAATAAAATCAAATAACAAAACTTGTTAGTTACAAAATATTTACAGTATAAATATTTACATTATACAATAATTTTTGAAGAATAATAATTATACATCATTATTACAAAAATAAATTTTAAAATACATAATTATATAATAATTTTTAAAAAGATCAATATATATTTACATTATATAAATTTCATAAGAATTATCAATTCTATTAAAAAATAATTTTTTACCGCATATTTGATCATTTTGAATGAAAGTAAATTATTATTCATGTTTAAAAATTTGCTATTATTTTCTTCATAAAAAAATTTTTTCAAAACAAAATAAGAAATAAAATGCTTTTTTTTGATATTATAAAACAGAAAATTTCCAGAATACTATAAAAGTATATTAAATAACATTTTGAATTACCAAATGGACAAAACAACTTGCAAAACCAATGCGAGTTAGAAGTAAATTCACCATCTCTTTCACATGTTCCCTTTTATAAACATCTGGTATAACAAGAACAGCTCTGTAAGACTGAGATATATGTTAAACATCTGAATGGAATTTATCTTTTCAAAGTTAAGCACTGTTATAATGATGCAAAATAACATTTATTTTTCGATATATTAATCGTTTATATCTGTTTCAAAGAACAAATTTAGCTTATTTATATTAAAAAAGTTATAAAACCTAAAAATGAAAGATATATATAGATATATATAAATTATCAACAAATTGTTCTCTGAAAAAAAAAACAAATAAAGTATTTATATAATTCATAAAGAATATTGCTAAGAAATCCTTGTTACAAATCAGTATTTTAAATAGTAATTTTTTGTAATACAACAGACTTTATATGTACAAATAACTTTTTTTTTCTTATGGAAAGCATCAAGTAAATAATGCAGTTTTAAAGAAACAAAGTGAAAAAGTGAAAATTTTGCACACGCTTATTGGTATTTAATTAAATACATTATTCCTAAAACAATAGTAAAAATTCTTTCTAAGTTTAATACAGTTTATATGATAATGAATAATGATAATAAACAATATTAAAAAAAGATTTTAATTGTATTCACTTAAATATCAAAAAATATTGCTGTAAAACTTATAAATAGAATGGTCCTCTAGAAATTAAAAATTTGAACATAAATAACTTTGAATATTGAAAAATCACAGAATCTTATTAAAGATGCATTGCTTTTACATAATAATATTGATATAAAAATTATTTTTATTTTATTTTAATAAAAATTTCACATTAAAAAATTTAGTCTTAAATCTACTTCTAACAATTTTACAGATTTTTAAACTTAAAATTTTCACTATTTGCGACATGTCTTAAAGAGCAGTAGTAAAATTTATAGAACTGTTTAAAATGTTATATTAGATACAAAAAAGTGAATAGATTTGTAAAACTAAAATAATGTTATACTAACTAAAACTCTTTTCTTTACTTTTTGAAAATATTATTCATTCATATTTAAAAATAACTGCAAGCACGAACATTCAAATTTATTATTAGTAAGGTATTGTATTTTTTTTAATCTAACACTAGTAGTATTCTCCACAGAAAATTTTCATAAGCACCCATTCAAAATATCCCTCATTAAAAATAAAATATGTTCATATCAACTTCTTTGGAATTAAATGCTTTAATTGCATCCATCATCTTCAAAGACATTTAATTTCTACATTATTTTTATTTAGAGCAACTACAAAATTTATTGATTATGACCATAAGCATAAACTTTGAAAAAAAAAAACAGTTGAAAATATTAATAATAAAGATATACAATAAAATGAATTATTTAGAAAAAACAAAAAGTCATAGATGTATAAATATTTTAAATAATCATAGTTTTGTAAAGCTTATTATTGGTTTTAACTAGATTCACATTTTTTAAACAATTCTGCGATTTTCAGAACCTTACATGAGAGTATGCTGCAAAACATTAAAATATTAGAAATAAACATTTAATTAATTAAAAGATCAATTTGTCAACTTTTAAATATAAGAAAATAAAATCTCTTATTGTATAGAGCTTTTATAAAAAAAATTTTATAAAAAACTTTATAAATAAAAATTTCTAGAGTCTTTAATTTTTTTCTCATAATAGTAAATTATCTCTTGTTAATTGAGAAATCATTTCATAATCATTTCTCAATTAATAAGAAGTTTCACCCATCATTTTTAAGATTAATGCTAAACAGCATTTGAGAAATTTTAATAAGTTGATGTCTTTTCCTTCGGAATAAGACCTAAACCATTAAATACAATAATTTCATTAAGGAGTGTTTTAGTCTTGAATTTAATTTTAATATTTTTATATATTTAATTTATTATCTTTTCCATAAAAATTACCACTTAATTTCATATTTCATCAGTTTCCAAAGCATTTAGTAAGTGAAATACCAATACAAGGGATTTTATAGAACTGTTCAGTGATTTAGTTTTCAAAATAAATGTTGAGTTAAAAATAAAAAATGTGAAATATAAGAGTTCTGATGTCTTTTAAATATTGTATTCACTTAATTTATTTTTATAAATGATATTTAAATTTGAAATAAACTACTAAAAATAAAGAATATTTCTATTGGTTCTGATTGCTAACAAAAAATAAAATACTTGAATAATCTGTTTTATTTTGTAAATCTATTTTCCTGGGGGGGGGGCATCATAAATAAAAGAATATATTGGGTATGTAAAAATTGCAAAACCTTTTTATCATTTGACCCTAAAAATTATCAGAAAAATTAGAAAAACTATTTGTAAATCAGTATTTTAGAAGGAACAAGAAAATTAGTTTAACATTGAAACATCTGAAAGAAAATAAGTAGATGGAAATATTCTAATTTTAAACAATGTAAAATTAAGATACTTGTCTAATACTGTTATTAGGACAATTATGCAAAAATTATAAAAGTAAAAAGTAGATTTACAGTTTCAGAAAATATAAAAAGAATGCCACAAGAGTTTATATACCATTAAATATACAAACTTTCATAGTATTCATTTTATACAAGATCAACTCTTAAAATTAAATACTCATTTTCTGACTCTTTTACTTGTTTGTAGCTCAACAGACACTTTTTGCACACAAGAATTTATAAGATTAAGACTTAAGGTTTAAAGTGGATTCCACACCATTATAAACATCTAAATCCAAGGTGGGATTCGAAACCATAAACTGTTGAGCCGAAAGCAAAAGTACTAACCATTCGTCCCACAACTATGTTTTATTTTCCAATGTTCAACCTTTCACATAAAACTTTGAAGGTTTATAGCAATCTGTAAAGGCTTGGAAAAGTATTGCAAGTTTAATTAATTTAAATTTGGTGAAGCACTGACTTACATACATCTAAATTTAAAAAAAAAAAATTGAATAAAACTCTTTCAAAATAAAAACTGCAAAAAATTTTCTCTGTAATTCAAAAGCTTCAAGTTATTGTAACATTAAAGAAAATCCTATTATTTTACAATCAAAATTATAGAAGGATTTTCACAAAATATAGTTTGTTTATTAAACCTCTTACAAAGAATTATCATTTGCAATTTTGATTTATTTTTTTTTTTTTTTATCTGCTGGTAAATACTAACAAACTAAACAGCTAATACTTTTTTACTAATTCTGAGCATTAGGGAATGAAATATTTCATTTAGCATAACTGAACATTATTCCTTATAAATTAACTAAATATACATAATATTACTTGAATCAAATTTAGAGTTTGTCATTAGCAGAGATTATAGCAAATAAAATACACTCCACATAATGAAATTAATATTTTTTTTATTTAAAAAATTAAAGCATGAATGAAGCTAAATTTGTCTTAACAATCTAAGACTTTTATCTCATTAAGAATATCAGAGCAAAATTATTGCTATTTTTTAATTATTTTTAAACATTCAGAAGAATCTGCTGATATATAACATAATAAATAAATTTAAATTAATTAAAAAAATCTATCAAATAAAGAATATATGCAGTTCAGATTATTTAATGAAATGTAATTACTTTAAAATCTTTAGGATCAATATCTAAAAATTTTTGACAAGCTGTGCTCCATATCATTTCTAAATCAGACAAAACTGAACTCATTGAGCCTCCAATTCCAGGATGTATATTAAACTGTCCTCTCCTGATAGGCCAATGGACATTATAATTTTCCCCAGGTTGTAAAAATAAAACCTGTTTGGAAAATACAAATATTTTAGATATAAATATATGCACAAATATAATTACAAAAATATTTGAGAATCTTAAAAATTCCAATCTTTTTCATAAAAATTAAAAGTTGATGTATTAGATATTCAAATATAGGAAAGGAAAATCATTTTGAAATCAAAAGCTTTTAAATGTCATAATTTGTTTCCGATTACAAAAAATTTCATATTTGTTCACTTTCTTACTAATTTAATTCTGTTCACTAGTTTAATTCTTCTCATATGTAAAATATTATGTGAACCATTAGTACAAGAATATTAAAAAAAATAGACAATTAATAAAGAAATGTATTAATTGGTTTAGAAGAAAACATTTTTAAGAAAGTAAGCAATTTTTTAACAAAATTACTCTTACTTCATCACCTATTACAAAATCTTGATTTTCTTCAACGTTTGTCCAAGAAAGATCACTTTTACCACAAACAATTTGAGGTCTTACTTTAGAATTGTGTTCAGTTACCTAAAATAAATATATGAAATTTATTTATAAAATTTAACATTATTTTCTTCTTAATTTTTTCTTTATAATAAAGTATATAATCACTTCGGTTATAACATAACTTCTCAATCATTTCAGTATCGAATATCATAATACTGGAATAAATTCTTTCAATAGTGAAAAATACATGTAAATGCTAGGAGGTAAATTATATGTATATTTATATTTGTTTTATTGTCATACCTATTATTTTATGTTAAACTTTCAACAGAAATGATTTCAACATTTGTTGGACATTACTAGTAAAAAATTTTAATTCATTAATGTCTAAATTCCTTTAAAAAAAATTTAGATTTTTGCATATAGTCAAGAAATCAAAAAACAATGGATAGATATTTAAAAATAATTTCCACAGTAATCATAAATTTAGTATAAAATAAATGAAAAAAAAAATTTTTTTTTTCTAGTTCTATATGCACTAGACATTTTCAGGCATCTTAAAAAGATGTATTTTTCTGAGAAAAGATTAGAGCAACAATAAATTATATGAATAACATAGTTAAATATTTTTCTCTCACTTAGGTAGAAAAATAAATAAATTCATAACACAATTGTTGACAAAAATAAGAAATTCTACAATGCCTTTTTTTAGTAAAAGAATAAAAGCATCACCACAGCTGGGTAAAGTCAGCAGCAATTTTCCCGTGAATAATCAAAAGTATATACTACTGATAATGAAGTATCACATAAAATAAAAAACACAGTATGATTAAAGACTTAAATTATACAAAAATAAACATTTCCAAAAAACATCCAATTAGATCCTATTTGAATCCACATCATTGCCAAATAAAATAAATTGAGATGAAAGCACTCAATTGATAATGTTGAGAAGTTTAGTAAAGCTTATCATTTTTAGTTTTCAATAACTTTTAAAATGAAGTTACATACATTTTAAAAATATATTTAAATGATAATTAAATGAAAGAAAGGGATTCTTTTTGCGCTGTGCATTGGATACATTATTTTCTTTTGTATTGTGCATGCTTTGTTTTTCACTTTGTATTAGCACATTTGTCCCTTTTTTATATGCTTTTTCTATAATTCTTAGTGTAAAATCTCTAGTGCAACTCAGATGTTTTCACTTCCATATGACCACAAATGAACTATAATATTTTCAGAACAAAACAGATCAGATAAAAATAAAATGATACTAGATAAGTGTAATATCCTTCTGAAGAAACAAATTCATTCTTGAACATAAAATTGGTCAAAACTGGTTATAGTTAATGTACATCAGTAGCATAGTGAAAGCTGTCAGCACCAACTTTTATTTATTTTTTAAAACAAACTTTTTCTAATGGAGAATTTTTTTCATCAGATTACCCATAGCAGCATATAATTTGCACATAGAAATTGGAAACTTTTAGAGAATAATCTGGGGTTTATAAGAGAAAAATATGGCAGTTGTCGTTATTAAAATAAAAATCTATCATTTAAATCAGTTTAAATACTTGAATTTGTTATAACATTTAAGATAAATGGTTCATTTGCAAATCAAATGATTTATTATGCATTGTTTCCATGTCTTAATAAAAATAAGTAGTAAGAAGAAAGAAGTTTGGAAAGATGCATGCTAAAACAATTTAACGAAATTTTTAAAAAATAATACAATGAGATCAGATAATTATTTCCTTTTTTTTATCTATATGTAACCAAAGACTGACAAAAGGAATGAATATGAATCATAGCTAGCATTGAATATGCTTAACTATGACATGCATGGAATATATGTTTTAGAATATTGCTTAACTGGAAACAATTTATTTCTTTGTGTGATTAGTGTAAAAATTTTGTAAATATATAATTTGTTCAATGGAGTTCTTTTTATTGTTCTTCCCATAAAACATACTTTTGTATGTTACATACATTTATTATAAAAAATATGTGTTTAGATATAGTGTAAACTTATAATAGGATAAATTTATTGATTTAGTGATACTTTATATGTAAAACTTGATTTAATCTTATTCCATATTAAATTTTATTTGGCAAATTTGAAAATAGGCAGCAAAGTGACTTTATAACAAAATTAAATTTAATGGCTACAGCAATTATAATAATCTTCAGATAATAGTCCAAGAAAAAAGTCTATAAATATAAAAAAAATTAATATTTTTATAAAAAAAAGTAACTATATTTTAGCAATTAGCTTTGAGAACTTTCAGTCTTTAAAAAATATCAAGTTATATGCCCTTAAGTAAGACAAGAATCACTTTTGTTGGTATCATTAATAGTCAATTTATTTTCTAAAATCCATGGTTAATGTATTTTTCTTTGAAATGTTTATTATGAAATGTTATGACAATGTAAACTTCTACTTAATATCAAAAATTATCCATTCATTAAAAGCATGATACTTGCAAGATTTAGTGGAACTGAATATCTTAGTCTCCCATCTCTTGTCAGACATGAGGCTAAAACTGTACTAATTGCACTTTGTATTTCGTGCAGAGAAGATTTCAATTCTTGAGACTGAAAAAATAAAATTATGTGTTTTAACAAACTATGATATACATTTTGATAAGAAATAAAAGTTTATTTCCTATTAGTTATTTGCTTACGATTTATTGATTTTATATTTTTCACAATTTTCTTATTTGGTAAATAAATAAAATGGGATAAAATTTAAAAAGTTATTTTAAATTATGTAAGACCTTCACAATTTTTTATTTTGACATGAACAATTTAAAAATATCTTTGAAATTTAGCTAGTTATTTTAGTTAAATTTCTGTTAGTTAAATGTTATTAATTATAATTTGAAAATTTTGATTAAACAAAGTCATTTAAATTTAAAAATTGCTAAAAAAAATTGTAAAAAAATGTATTTTCTTTATTTTTAACATTTATCATAGAAATATTAACAAAATTCAAAATAACTTTGTTTAAATTACAAATGATATTTAGAATAGTCAATCATTTAAACTTATTTAAATTTTACATCAATAGGAGAAAACTGTTTGAAAAATGTATAAGTTCAAATGACAAAAAAAGAGAAACACCAAAATCAGTATAAATATACATGGAAAAACTGAAATCCATTTAAAATTAAACAAACATATTAAGCATAATTATTTGTTATTAGCTGCATAGTTCAATATTGTCATACATCAAGAAACAATATTAACTGGCAAATATGGAACTGTTTATCAAGTCAACACAAATCTGTGCATAAACAAATAATACTGTAATACTTAAAAAAATAAAATAACTTAATACAATTAACAAAAAAATTTATAAGGGAAAGATAAAATAAATTGAAATTAATCAAAATTAAACATAATTTATAATTACATCAAAATCTAAAAGAAAATAAAGAATTAAATATTAATGATAAAATTTTTGAAGGTATACATATTTTTACACATTTGGTAATTAAATAATACATATGAAATTCATCATTGAATAAACAAATGCAAAATGAAAATAAAGCAGTGTATGAAAATAATAAAATTCTAAAGAGTAAACTAATATCAAAAAATAATAAAATGAAAATATGGTGGAAACAATAAAACTTAATAAGATCAATAGTTACTTATAGAATTTGAAATATGAATGTTATCAAGCAAATTGAGGTATATTAAATTTCAGTATAGAATCATTAGAATATTTTATGGAATCATTGAAAATAATAGATGGAGACAAGGATGCAATTATGAAAAGAAAAACATAACTAAAATACAATGGTTAGGGCATATGAAAGCTATTAAAAAAACAAAAATGTCACAGAAAATCATGAAAAATGATTATGTATTATTTGGAAAAGAAGAAGACTAAGACTAATAGTTAAAGACATCAAAAAAGTTTAAAATAAAAAGAGATCTGGGAGAAAAGTAATGTATAGAAAAGAAGTATGGAGGAGTGACAGTACAGTAAACCTGATCCAAAGAATGATATCGTACGATTAGAGAACGAAATTGCAATGTGAAAGTCAAGAAATATAAAATTACCAAATTAATTAACGGTATTAATGTGGGATCTTTATGGATAGGAGAAGGTCCTAGCCGGTTACGACGAGCAATAACATGAGGAAAAACTTTGGGAAAAGCTTCAGATGCTCTTCCAATCCTTAAATACATAGATCCAGGATGTATCACTATTACAGAGGTTGGCTGAATTGGCTAGAATAGAGAAAGAAATATATACAATAATTCCGTTTTAATTTTAAAACAAATAATATTTATGTACTAATGAGATTTTCTAAATAATTAATAGATATTATCTCTCACTTCTACAACCGGCTCCGGAATAGCAGGAGTTGGAACCACAGGTTTTTTCAACATGACAGGCGGCATACTTTTTGTTTACAAAATTTAATCCATCTCCTAGGAAAAGATCGCAAACAATGCTTGCTGATGCCCATTTTAAAACTTTTATGAAGCTAATTTGAGTAAAAGTACACAGCTAATTTTATATCATTTACAATCGGAAAAATTGTAAAATAGCAGTAATTAACTAAATCTAAAAATTGATTCATTGAATTAAATTTTTCAACAACTGCTAAATCCCAGGATTTCAGTAAATTAAAAGTAGCCTTAAGGTTTGGTCGCTAAGCGACTACATTGTACACTGGTTATCAATAATTAAGGGAAAATCACAAAAATGACCATGTTGTGTATAAATCAAAAGTTATGCATGGAATTTAATGAAACTTTTATTCATTTTACATCACATAGGAAAGTGCAATTGAGCTAATTTTTTTGTACCGGAACGCGTATATATAATTATATAGACAGGCGGCCGCTCTCAGGCGGTCCCAAATTTAACGACGAGGGGGGTGATTTTCCATAATAATCCTGGTGGCAACAGGTTTTTTTTTTTTTTTTTTTAGGTCTTATCTCCCAAATTTGATGACTGGGGGGGGAGATTTCCCCCATTTTTTGACTGTCGCCAGTATCTGCCCTGTATATAGCATAAAAAAGAAAGGAAAATCATTACGAAACCCATTTTGCGTATATATATATATATATGTTTATTACAATAATAGGAACGTTTAATAAAAATTAGTTAACAAATTATAAAATACGCATAGTAGGTACTCAAACAATATTACATAAATATTTTTAACAATACATGAAAACACTAATGGTTTTTATAAAATATTCCAAATAGGATTATGTTCAGAATCTTGTGGTTGAATTTTCCTTGTTTTGTTGTCATCCGCTGAACGATGAGACCTTAACCAAGTTTTTACATAATCATCTGGTTTAAATAATTGTTGTGGTGGGCCATTAATTTTTATAAATAAAAGATTTGCTAGATTTTCAATTAATATTTTATTTCTTTGTTCATTTAAAATAATATTCATATTACTGAATCCGCTCTCACACTCTGCCGAACTGCAAGGTACAATATTTATGTATCGAATTAAGATTTCTACATCTTCAGGAATTACTTTGCCTCCAATATCAATATAATCTCTAAACGCATTGACACATCGCATCGGTGATGTTAAATTAAATCTGGTGCATAATGACTGGATTTCATTTTCTCCATAGCCAATTTCAGCAATTCTTTTTATTTTTTTTTTAATACGTCAGCCAATTCTTGTCATCAGATATCATCTTTAGTTCCGGAACGCGTTCCTGTCCAAAAAGGAAGTACCAGAACGACGTTCCGGAGCGTTCCGGCTCGACAACACCACTGATTATAAGATATATTTATTGTGTAAGAAGTATGAGAGCCATCCCACACAACCAAGGACGTCTAATCAACGTCCACGAAAGGTCCACTATGAACCTCATGGATGCTAAATAGACGTCCATTGGACCTTTATGAAAGGCTGTTCAGGGGATGCTTCCTAATCGACCACAATGGATGTCTAATAGACGTTTATTAGACATCAACTTATAGACATTAATTTATGGATATGTGCGGACTAAAAATAGACGTCTAATGGACTTTCGTTGTGGATGTAAGCTGGATATTTATCGTAACTTGCAAAAATTTGCAATTTTGCAGTTATTTGGAATGAAATATGAATATCTATCTAAATTTATTAAGTAAAATAATATATATATTCCTTGTATAAATCCCGTAGGTGTTATTTATAATTATGATATATTGATTTTTTCGAGTTAATTAATTTACCAATACATTTGAAGCGAAGAAAATTACAACTTCGAATAATTTAAGAATAACTTTGCATTGTATTCTTAATTATTGCTTTCATAATTAATGTTTTTAATTTTAAGTAAGAGCTCATTTATATGATTATAATAGTGATTACATAATTAACTCCAAGCAGAAAATACAAAAGAAAGATTTTAATGTGGAAATGTTTGTTGAATCGTAATTTTTTATTAAGGATTGAACGTTTTTACATTCTTTATAAATAATATAGAATTCTCTAGATCAAAGAAACGTGTTCAATGCCTTTTTTATTTTAAAATTGGAGCCATGAATTTTGTAAGATAAGTTGGCTAAGGACAAAAAATAAAAGTTATCAGGTTTTGTTAACGAATAAATAAATTTTGTGAAAGAATTGTAATTATATTCTTGATAGTTCCACGGTAATTTACAAGTGAAAGATATTTTATTACTAATTACTGTTGGTACATATTATATCTTATCCTTACTTATGCCTTTATTAGAAAAAGTTCGATTAATTTAAAAGTTTTGTCTTAAAATATTTTTAAGGATGGAATAAATTAATATGTTAATTATTATTACCTGGAATTAATATATGCTATAGATACTGTGTAACTTAGATGTACACAACTCAAATTCGCAATCTTGGGGAAAATTCAAGTTGGGAGTATCTGAGTTCAACTGGAGTTGCGGTTCTATTCCTTAAAATACATAATAACAAATATCAGTCATCGGCATTCATGGTATTACATAGCTGTCCTTGGTTGAACCTCTTGGATTCCTAATCCACGGTTAGAAATTATTGCCAATGTCTATGAATCACATTCAGCCAACTAGTCACTTCTGTCTGATTTTGTTTTGCAATTCTATTCACCCAAAAGCTAGCTATCGATCATGTTCTGTAAAATGATACCTGGAGGCCATTGTTACAATTTCGATATACCAGATTTCTAGCAACAGACACGCAGCGACAATTTGCGCCTTATTCTGAGACATCCTTTTTTATGCTCGTCACAAATGACGTATTCTGACAGTAGAGCCACAGTTTGACATACGGCCATATTGTTCAGTTCTTTTTACTTATCAACATATTTAAATTTCATTGATATTGGTTAATTTTTGGTAAAGTTATTGTTATTTTTTGTGATTTTTCCTTATTTGTGGTAACCAGTGTTGAGATGTTTCTGTATGGCAAAAAGTATTCATCTTGATACAGTTGCTTTCTTGTTTTCATAAAAATACTCGATGATTCAAATTTTTTTATTATTTAGAAAGGTTTGATAATTAGTTTTAAGAATTTAAATTTATGACTAATAAGCTAAATGATAAAGCATATACCGATTTAAATAAAAATACAACTAGTTCCAATGTATAATTACTTTACATTTGATAATATTTTCGCAAAATAATAAATATGTGTTGCATCTTTTTCTATCTTCCATTCATGGACTGAAGTTTAATAAAATATTATAACAATATCCCATTTTTTTTTCTTTTCTGATTAGAAAGGATAAATATCATTTAAATTATACTTAATTACACTTCAGAATAGATGGTGTGTCTAAAATTTTGTTATAATTTCTATTTATGAATAAAAATGGAATAAAACAATTAAACTTAAGATATGTAATTAGATCATACCAACTATATAAAATTTTAATGTTGATATAAACATCC
>JAPDSC010052423.1:0-10467 GCA_026290005.1 Latrodectus geometricus | reverse complement strand
ATTTACACACGTGCACAAAAAGTTTAAAATAAAAGAGAAATGATTTCCCCTTTTCTGTAAAAACCAGCACCGCATCATTCATCCGTAATTTGCTGCAAGGAGCGAATGTAAACTATTGGATTTTATGTAAAAAAAAAAAGATGCCAAGACGAAAGCGACTTATTTTTGTCCCAATTTTAGAGCTGATATCCGATGCAGATTGCATTCGCCTCAGTAATCATTTTTTTTTTTAAACATGGTTTAAATTTATATAACAAAAAGTCCAAGTACACTCTGTTCTGTATAGAAATTCCAAAAATACAAGCAGTTTAATCGAAAATCTATTTAGTAGGAATAAATTTTATATATCAATTTAAATAAATAATTAACTTTTAAATTTCCTGATGAAAAGTCTTACACCATTTGAAAAAGGGCACATTAATGCACCCATTAAAAGCCTTGATTTTGAATATTACAACTCTCACTGCGTTTTCAGAAGCAGTTATTCAAAGGGTCTAAAAGTAGGAATCAAAACCTACTGTTCTTATCCAAGACTCAACTAAAATTTAAGCACAGTTTTCGAGGACGTGATCGGAGTCATCGCCGACAAATTATAAGGCAAAATCGACTAATCTGTACTTCATAACCATAATCAACTATTGTTCTACCAAACATATTTCAGCTCTTATTATATCAGCAGAGAATTAAAAAAAATATGAATGTCCATTCAGGTACCTGTGAGAAAAACACTCATTGTTGCCTGAAATGTCAAAAATTTGCTAGCAGTAGTCACTGGAAATATGAGGATTGGAAACGGATAGTGTTCGGATGAATCGCACACCTTATTTTACATTGCGGAAGACGTCGAATTTGGCAAAAACTCCATATATGCATGTATCTATTTGCTTTTCTTATACTGTGTAAAGGTCTGATGAGAATATTATAATATGAGGCATGTTCTGCTGGCGAAGATGTAGTGCCCTGGTGTTCCTCGATGGTAAAAAAACAGCCATAAAACACCTAAATATATAGGCAGATCAAATGCACCCTGCAGTTGTATTTTTCTGATGTTGAAAGTTCAAGGGCGATAATCCAACAATATATTGAAAAGTGTTTATGAATTTTCGCTGAACATCAGTCTGACTTCTAAGCCATTCCTGCTATCGTAGAACTTTAACCCTACAGAAAATGAGTGAGATATGGAAAGAGATGCATCCAAAAACAATTATAAGGGAGGATAATTATAATATTAAAACAATAAAAGAGATACAAAATTCTAGTAAAGAAAATGATTCGAGATTGCCAGCCAAATTTCTATTAATTGAGAATGCACATCTTAAGATGTTGATATTTATAAACTATGCATATATAAAAAGTTTATAAATATAATATACATAAGATGTTGATATTAACAGCTTAGACATATGCATATATAAAGTTTGTAAATGCTTAATTTGTTTTCAAACAAGAATTAAGTTGCTGTACATTTATCTTAAATCTGTATTTAATAATTTTTGTTAACTAATCATTAATTGAGTAATAGCTAAATTAGCCACTCATAAATAACTTATATCTGGAATTGTAGATACATAATTTGATTACAGCTTAAGAAATATTAAATATTTATAAATGTTCCTGGCAGCGAGATAAAAAAAAATGCATTTTCTAAACAAACACAAATATATTTACTTAATTATTTTCTTAGAAAAGAAAAATTTAATATTAGAACATGTAGAATATAATTTTAGAATATGTATGCATATATATATATATATACTCTGGTATTTAAAATTTATTATTACAAGAGAAATCAAATGAAACAATCATCAAATAAAATCAATCAAATGAAATTTGAAATAGCACATTATGCACTTAAGCAAAAACATGCACAAAATGAATTAAACGCAGTCTGGAATAAAAGAAAAGAAGTCTTTATATATATATATTTGATGTAAGTATCGTACGCATTAGCATGGTTACACATGATTGTCAGTCCGAGAGGAAGAACAAGATGTTCCTTTGTATGGGATGTCCTCTCCTTACTGCAATGGTTGCTTCCTACCATACTTAGCACCAGATTATCCAAGTTTCATTATTATCCCCTTTGAGGTAACAGTGCTCATTACCCCAAGAACTGTTGCATCAATCACCATCTGTTTCAGTAGTTGGGTGCCAACCGGAAGATGTAATATTGCTGCAAATCGTCTCTCCAAAGAATGCCACATGTCTTCTATGGGATTTAAATTAGGAGAGTATCCTGGCCATTCTATTCGATTGATATTTTCGTTCTAATAGCTACTGAACAGGAGTCCATGTGACGATGCACTGTCATCCATAAAAACGAAATTTCTCTAAATGGCGCCTAGGAACAGACGCACATAAGAAAGGACCACCTAATTACAATAGCGTTCTTCTTTCCGATCATTCCTTCATGCGAGACGTTGTTTAGGTAATTCTGGTCATATTTCAAGGAAGAACTCTCATTTGCAATGAATGTCTTCCGTATATCTGTCCTTCCTTTTATTATCTTGATCTGCATACTTAAGTCGAGTGTGGCGTTTTGTTTCTGATATTTGAATATGCATGACCTTTCTATTGAATTGCGTGTATTGTACTGATTATACAAGAAACCTTTTTATGCAATTTAAAGAATATGTGCTTAAAATTTTCATTATAATTTTGCTCGTTAATGTATATATAATTTTTCTAAGTTTTTTCCACAGCAAAATTTTTAATAAATTTTCTTTATAAGATTATTAAATTGCATAAATGTTTAAATCAAACGCTTTGTTAAAAAAGGCATAATTATCTCCCTGGCACCATATACTAGTTCTTGAAACATTCTAGTATATAATCATTTTTGATAAATATTTTATATACGAAAATGACATACTAGAATGTACCAAACCTGTTTTATGGCAACTGATTTTTTGTTTTATCGCAGGTAACTTATGAAATTATATGGATAAATAATTGCACACTGGAATCTTGATTTTTAAAAAATTTCTATACTTCAAATTACATTAATAAGCAATAATTGAACAGTAATTCTTTTTATACAAAGAAATATACTAAGCATTTTAAATTTCCAACAAATAAGTTTAAACAAAAAACTTTTCCCAAAACTTATGCACTTAATTACTTGAAGAAACCAAAAAGAGTTAATTACATATGAAATAGATAAAATTTTTAATTCGGAATACATTTTTTGAAATAATTTCTAATATTTATTGCATTTAAAATTAAATCTATAACATTAACAATTAATTAAAACAAATTTTGCTTTTATGAAAGGAAATTTTTGGTTGCATAACATTTGCTAATGCAGATTATAATCTTTAAATTATTTAGCATTTGTATTTTTTTGAGTCCAGATTTTCTTTTTGTGAATGTTTTTAAATAATCAAAATACATCTGTTCAAGAAAGTTCCCAACTTCAGGTTGTTTCTCAGCATTTAGTGATCTTCAACATTTAAAGATTTATTCTTATTACATTTTAGGCAGAAAAAATGAGAAAATTTCAAAACAATAAAAATCAAACCATAATAATTATTTCATTTTAATATCAGTGTGTGTGAATAAAATATCAAATAAAATACAGATTATTCAAATATTTTAAAGATTTTTTAGGAACTTTTTCAATATTGATTTTTATAACTTTTTTTTGTATACATACAAAAGCATATATAATTGGATACAGTTTACACATAAATATTCTTTGAAGATAATGATGCTTTTCCTCAGGAATGTGTGTGATTGATTCTCAATACATGAATGCAATTTTAATTAATAATCTCATCTACAATTGAGAAAGAAATATAATAAGAAATTATTCATTCATAATTTTTTATGTCTAAAAATTGAATAAATTTGTTTTTATGTAAATTCTTAAGTTATTGATTATTTAAAATGTGATTAAAAAATGGCATGGAAAATTACTTACATTAGAATTTTGAATAAATGTTTTAGATAAGTATTCATTTTCAAAGAATTGTTTGAAGCAAATTAGACAATCAAATTTTAGTAACAATTAAACATTTTAAGTAAAATTTAACAATTACCAGTGTTAAGTCAAGCTAATAGCTAATTCATTTTAAAATACTTAATATTTCAAAAGCCCTGTATTTTGTATTATAAAAACTGATTATGTGGCAGTTTTTAGACATCATAGCCATATTATATATTTTTAACATGTACAAATTATTAACAGGAATTCATTATTTAATAAAAATAAGCTTCACGAATAAAACATTTCAAATTTTTATAATGTTTTAAACATAATTAAATAAAAGCATGTCAAAAGATAAATTTTTTTACTGACATTAAAATATATAACTTAATGGTTGAATTAGTTTACCACACTCCTCTCTACATAAATAATCAGATTAATGTACACATCATTATGAATTCACTTAATAAAAAACTTGTGACACATACAGTAAAAAGAATAAAAGCATTGGATTATTTAATAATCAGAAAAATTTCTTTAGCTATATTGTCAAACTATTATATCACTCTTAAACCTTTATTAATATTATATATATTTGAAAATTGTTTAATATTTGGAATGAATAGAAATACAATAAATAGGATTATTTAAATATAGCAAATTACCTCATTACTTCATACCAATGTGGTCAATATGCCCTGATGAAGCTGGATACATCAGTACTTCATTTATATTTATTTATAGTGAGTTTTTCACTTTTTCTTTTTGATCTGTACAATTATTTAAATGACTCAAAATTTAAAATTCATTTTGTAAATTTCACTTTGTATACTGGTTATATGTTCTATCTTTTTGCTATATTTAAATAATCTTATTTAATTGATTTTGTGTTTATATTTGTTTCAAATATTACACAATTTTTGAATATTTATTTTATGGTGGTTCTGAAGGTGATTTTGTGCTAAATGTATTGCCATACTTATAAATTTTACATGTACTTATTTTGCATTATGGATATTTCTAACTAGGCATATATATATATATATATATATATATATATATATTTAAGTACTAAAAACTTTTTAAACATAAATAAAATGATGAAATTCAGAATATGCCACAATGATTTAAACTTCAACAGCAATATGATTTATCATGTAATATAGAATTAAAATGTCAATGTAACTCAAATGTAATTAAACATATCAATATTAGCAGACTATTCTAAATTTTTTAAAAATGGTGCTTGAAATTTAAAATCGAAATGGATGAATAAAATTTAAAAATATATATAAGCTCAAATATAAAATTTATTTAAATCAATAAATTGTTCTTTGCTATCTGATCATTAAAACATAATTTGGAATCGTTTTAAAAGCAATGAATCTCTCAAAGAATGTAACAGTAAAGTTGTAACAAATATCTTCCAGAAAATACAAAATTGATAACAAAAGATACATAAGGAAAAATAAATTTATCATTACATAAAAATTTAACAAATAAATAAAATTAGAAATTTAAATCAATCATATTATAAAAGACAAATAGAGTTAATGCTTTCAATATCATAAAATCCATTTTTGACACCTTTTTTATTATTAGTTTTTCACATAATGGTAAAGTAGCATTTAATTTCAATGATTATAGGTGTTCAGAAAGAAATAACATATTTTGCAAAATACTTCAAAATATATATATACACAACAAACAAAAACTTTTCAGAAAGATGTTTTCCAAAAATTTTACTAATAAAAAGAAAAATATAAAACTTTCAATTAGTAAAAATAAAATACTGTATAATTTGAGTTTATTATAAATAATACAATCAAATAGTAACATTTATAATAAATAAATTATTTACTATAAATAATAGTTTAAGCATTGTAATGCTACTGGTATAAGAGAGGGAGAGTTCTGTGTGAACATTAACTTCTCAGTACTCAAACATAATGCATTGAACAAAATTCATTTAAAAAAAAAAATATTTTTATGAATTGAACAAATATATAAAATTAAAAATGATAAGCTATATTTGGCAAAAAAAATTAGAAAAATTCAGTATTTTACTTAAAACAATTTTCAATTAACACTTTGATCTGTAACATATAAGTTATGCTATAAAACTTCATATTGCACAAAACATGCACTTTTAACAATGAATTCCAATAATTGAATTTAAGTAGTTATTAATTGCAATCAAAAAAATCTTCACCGTCCTTCAATATATAAAAATAAATGTTTAAGGTTATTAAATTATCTGTGAAAATTATTAAAAAAGTCAGCAAGACAACTCTATTTTAAAACCAAAAAGAAACTTGTACTCAAAACATGGAATTTCAAATGCATCATTCCATAATAAATAATCATTTGTTACTTATTTTGAATATACTATTAATATTTGTTGATGCAGTAATAAATATGTATTTAATTAATTTTTGTTAATTTTTAAAATTTATAACATTTTTGTTAAAAAAATATTAAAACAGTAAAAATAGGAACAAAACTTATTTTAAGAAGGCATTTATTATTAAAATAAAATATATATATTGGAATACTTGATTTCAAGGGAATGTGAATCATAATTAATATTTATTTAAAGGTAAACACTAGGTTGATTATTTTGTACCTCCTTTTAGAAATCACAAACATACAAAAGATTTTGAATTTATCACAAACAACAATAAAAATATTTAACAGCATGATTTCATTCTCACAATAAAATTGGATTTGATATTTTGAAAATCAAAACATTAATTGTAATTTATACAGATTATTGATAAAAAAATTTTCATACAAAATTTGAATTTAATTTTTTTCATCAAATAAAATATATTCTATAAATGATCAAATTTTTTCCCCATTAGAACACAATATTAATTGCATTTACCAATAACTAAAGAGCTTTCTGTAAAAAAAAATTAAACACAGTACATAGTTAAATATAACAATAAAAAAAAAAAACGAAGTTTAATACTATAAATATACTTCAATTATTGTAATAAAGCATATAATAAAATTTTTACAACAAATATACAAATTTTGTGTTTAAAATAACAATAACATTTTTACAATCTTATAAACAGATTAGACAACATTCAGGATATTATTTAAAACAAAAACTTTCAAATACAACCACCAATAAAAATATATAAATTATTTAAAAAAGTGACATTGCAAGATTACCTTTGATTCACATGAAATTATCACCAAATTATTTTTTAATACTATTCTGGTAAGGTCTGCCATATAAAAATATGGACCCAATAACAAGTGAAGCTCCGATAACAAATTTTGCAGTAAGCTGGAAGTGAAACACATATATAGACAACACACATGATAACACAATGGCAAGTGAAGTAGAAAAACCTTTCAGTATATTATCAGCGAATTTGACAACAACTGCAACAATGAGTCCTCCTATGGCTTGAAGAAAGATAACAAACCACACAATTTTGTTGTAACCATGGAAAAAACCTTTGGAAGAAATTTCACCCCAATCCAGAAAAAATATTGTTAAAAATCCAAGTGGAATAGAAGATATACAAAGCTGTACATTTCTTACCCACACTGTTACATTGCTTCCTTTCAATATTTTCTCAAAATAAACTCCAGCAAAGCCAGACATACAACAGGCAACCACTATTGCAAAGAAACCAATCAATGGATTTTGCTCATGATTTGTGTCTGTTACTGACGGCTTATCAAATTGTGCAACTTGCACTAAGGCTATACCGACAAATAGGGTAAACAAAGAAATCCACTGGTATGGATTTAATTTTTTATTTAACATCACAACAGAAAACAAGGCTGTGGTGAGAATTTTCAACTGGTATGTTACCTGAAAAAAGATTCAAGAGTAAGAAAAAATAAACAAATTTAAATATACATATTTTATCTAAAATAGCAAATTAACTTTTTAAATGTTACCACAATGGAGAGATAATCATAGTTTGAAACTCATTGATGAAAAAATGAGTAATGTGTGAAATATTTTATTATTAAAATGCATGATTTAAAATTTCAAAACATTGAAAGATAATAATGTGTAATTTATTTTCATCCTGGTAAGAACTTCTTTCCATTTTTTATTCATCTTTCAAAGTTTTCTTCCTTTATGGAAGCCAGATAGAGACATTTCCAAAGAAACTGTTAAAATGAAGCATTTTGCATAATAATAAAATTAAGAAATTTTCAGCATGAAATTTGTATATGCTTAAGTTTTTTTTAAAAGTTTATATATATATATATATATATATATATAATTACTCAAAATTTAAAGTCCTATAGTTATGCTGAATGACAAAAACGAAATGAATATGTGATGCATTCAGTATTTAATAATTTGTTTTGAGTTTGACACACTCAGGTGCAAAATATAAATGCCAAATTACACAATTTTACTCAAATTTATTCAATAAAAATTTAGTTTTATATTCTGCTTAGAGAAAGACCTGTCACTAACAAACATGCAGGCAGTAATTTGATGATATATTAAGTCAATGCATAAAAAATGTTTTTTCAAAAGAAATTATACACCAAAATGTACAAATGCCATATATATATATATACATGTATTACAATGGAAGAACCAAGAGACTATAGGTTGCAGATGTTTGTAGAAAAAACCAAGTTCTTTATTGCATAAAAACTGCAGCAATATTACAGAATTATGCTATGATTGAGTTATTGGTTTTATGAAACTTATTTTGCTATTGAATACAAAGACACAATGGAGAGAATATTGAAGGAACTTTTAATCAAATATAAAAGTTTAATGATATTAAAATGCAAATCACCTTTGTAATCTCTGTAGAAGAAATATTTAAGTATTGTTGTGAAACTTACGATTTTTTGGAATTCCTAATCTGTTTGATAAATTTTATTGATTTTCAGCCTCAGCCAGATAAAATATGCAAATTTATTATAGACAAGAATGCCGCGTTAAAAAATTGCCGAGATGGAAAATTTCAAATTAAAATATTTAACAATTGCTTACAGTTTTAGATTATAATTATGCATTATAAATTATTTCTAAAAAAAATTGTTTTTTTTTTCATTAAGGTAATTAATACTGTACAAACATACTTTAACATGACTCAAAATTTGATAATTTTTTCCTAATATTTTAATACCAACAATTTAATATCTGGAATTAGGGACTACAATGTTAAAGAACTATGACTGAAAACGATTTCATTTTTAGGCACAGTAATATTCTGATTAATTTTCTCTTCTTCAAGAAGTAATTTATATTTGAATTAACTGTGATGTTAAACCCTTATGAATTAACTACTATTTGTTTTGATTAACTAGGCTTTTTAAGTTTTGACATCACAAATAACACTGGATAGTGATGCAAGTCCTGCACTTGGTATTATTATACAATAGTTCAGTAATACATTCAGTATCTTCAGAGACATCTAATCATTGCAGCGTTATAGTAACAAGCAGGATTTGTTTGACAAAGATAATGCCATCTAATTCTGTTGCCCATGTCTGTTATTTATTGCATTATTGATGGCACAAATGCCTGTGATTTTGTCAAGGTTAAATGAAGCAATCTATGTTAGCGAACATTCCACTCAGTTGCAAACTAAATCAACAAGTACCATATGAATGATATATAATAGATTGAATTTGTTGTGCTAGTTTGTGATGTGGCTGATCAATCCATCACTGGCTTGAACACAAAATGCCTACAATCATGTGCAATCAGTCCTGTCATTCAAATACTCAATTTGTGATTACAAATCCACATCACAGTTGTTTAGTTTCATGCAACATGATCACTGTTTTCATTGAAAGATAAGGCTATTATTCTGCCTCAGTTGAAAATTGCTTGAAAGATGTTTGATGCCTTTTACAAAGCATAGTTAAACAGCATATGAAAAATGCATAAAAAAGAGCTGTCGTACAAGTAATCTCTTATTTTTTTATTTGCAGGTGGCATTACAGTTGCTCATGATGTGCTTAAGCATTGCAAATGGATGATGTAAATTTCATATAAATTGTACACTTTCTTCAATGTGTTGCATTTTGAATGACAAGCAGTACAAATTATGTTGTTATAAACTTTTTAAATCCAGCTCATTTTACAGTGAAATTTTTTTATTTATATTTTTTATTAAGTTCATATTTTAAATATGCTTTTATTGGAACTAGATAGAAAACAATATTCTCATCAAAATAATTTTAATTACTGGATAAGATTTGCACTCACACATTTATTACATCAATATATTCATATAATAAATGAGCATGAACACTTTTAGCACTTAAATGCTAGCATAAATGTATTGTTTTAAATACATATTTAATTTAACCATTGTACATAAAATGTATTATGTAATTAAATTAAAATTTAGAACAGAAATATTCTAAGTTAGCAGAAACCAGATGACAAAAATCACTGAAATTTATTTAATTTTATAAATACCTGACATGTAGCAGCATCTAAATGTGTAGCGCCAACATACAAAAGGTTGTTTTGTAATAAATATACAAAAGATGGCACTGCAACCTATAATATACAAATATTC
>JAPDSC010052422.1:0-30259 GCA_026290005.1 Latrodectus geometricus | reverse complement strand
TAATATTTTTCTATCATGAGTTTTAAAAAATACATATTGTTAAAATGAAATTCTATTGCTTTGCATTCTGCATGCTTTGTAAAATTAATTCAGATTAACTGCATTAATTAATGCTTTAATTTAATAATTCTCAATTTCAGCGGATATTTTCTTATGTAATTTCAACTTAATCTTTTGTTTTTAAGTATGCTCATTTCTAACCTTAATGTTATTATAAAATTCAAAACATTTTATACTTACTAAATAATTGCTGATAAAATATTTTTTATTTGTTTATTAAAAATTATTTTAAATATCTGCATTTAAATAAAATTTAGTCATAAATATTTCATGAGTTTAATCATCTTTTGATATAGAAAGTATATATTTGCTCTATGCCACAATATTTATTAACTATTTTTTATTGTCTATTTCATTAATATATGATATTCATTGAAATATTTAATAAAAATCAAATGTGCTTATTAAATTCTCTTACTTATATTTCAATGAGTGATTTCCAAATCAGTAATACCATGCATCACGAAATAGTTTCTATGTAAGAAACCACTAAATTTGGCATAAAAAATAAATCTTGGCTTATTTATAGTACAAGCAAAAATACCCGGTAAAAATTTTCGTTTTAATTTACCTAAAATTGATATTTACTAATTTCCGTGTTTATATATTTCACACACACAGCTATAGTGACCCTTACTTTAAAATTCTTAAAATGGGATACACTGAAATGTGTTACTTTCAATAATTTTTAGTTCAAAATAGCTGAATTTTATTTCCAATTTTTTATTCAATTGAATTCATAAAAGTGACAAAGTTGCTTATGTTATGATCTCAGTTTTAGCGCACATATCTTTACTTAAGTAACTATTTGGTTTAATAATATTCTCATAATTGGATAAGAGGGCCACGGGGGCCTGGTTAGTTAGGACGTCATATTTGTTACTAAAATGTGGCGAGTTCGAATCCCGGCTTAACCGATGATGTGTCGTGGTCACTAATGGCGACTGGGGCACGTAAAATATGTTGGGTCACAATGTCCTCCATATTCCCATTACAAATTTATACTTCTGGGGGTGGTTGGAGCCAGGCTTTGAGTTTTCACTGGTTTCACCTCTAAATTGGAAGGTACAGATGGTCCCGCCATCTATGAGCCAAAAGTCGTATTTCCACCTTCGTATGAGGGTGCTATATTCAAAAACAGAAAACGCTCTCTCTCTCTTACCTCATTCGTCTAGTCTCTGATGGGCGGGCTTGGCGTTTCCAAGTGTCATCAGTAACAACATAATTGAAATAATCTGTTTTTTATATTTCAAAAATTTTTATTATGAAATTTTCAATTAAAAAAAAAGATTAACAGTTATTCCTTTGCTCCAATTATTATTCTTATAATAAACATTATAATCATTGGTATAATAAACAATTTATTTATATATTTTTCTTTTTGTAATTTGCTTTCTTGTTTAATAACTTTTATTTCTAATTGATTTTATAATTTAAGTGAAACTTAAATAAAATATTTTATTATTAAATCAAGTACTTTTAATTATTTGAAAGAAATTTTTTTTTATTTGGGCATTTAATTACTTCATATACAAACTTTAATCATGGAATAGGTAAATTCTAATATTTAAAAAAAAAAAAAACTAAAAATGTATTTTTAATAAAATTGTTTTAGTTTATTTTTATATATTATTTTAAATATTCATCATTTGTGCTATTTTTTATGGTAACAAAATAGTTTTTGAAAAAAAATTTTTTAACACCTATTTAAGAGAAGGATCCATGAAAAAACAATGAAAAAATCAAAATATAAAGTCTTACATTTCATTATGATTTAAATCAAAAACTGGTTATTTAATTTAAACCTATTATATTGCAGAATTTTAATATTAAGTTACATAAAAACAAATATTTGTGCTATGAATAAAACTCTTGCAACAGGTTGTCATTTCTTATGCTCTGAATTAAAATCTTATTTTAATTTCTTAACATGATAAATGATTAACATTTAATTTTGGAGAAAATGTTTTGTGAAAAAAAAATAAATAATTTAATTTTCTATTTTAAATTTTTGCGAAATAATTATTCCTGCATTTTGTTTAAAATATTATTGGAAACTTTACACTCTCTTTGAATTCAAACTCGAATTCTAAATTATTCATGGATTTTGCGAAATCAAAAAATTGAATCTGGTAGTTTCAAGTGTCTCAGATAGACAAAATGAAAAAAAAAGGCAAAATAGAATATTTTTAGAGGAATCGAATTTAAAAATTACACAAATTTAAAAAAATAAACAGAATTCAATTCAAAATATAATTTCTAAATATATTAAAAATAGAATTGATGGTTTTTAAATTAAATGATTATTGCTTGTTTTATCGATTGCATTATATTTAAATACTGAAACTGGATGCTGCATTTAGCGTCGGTAAAAATTGTAATAGTACATTTACTTATTTAATTTATTTTATTACATATTTAGGTACATAAATGTATTATTTCCATTCTGTGAAAAATTATTGTAAACAAAATTATTGTAAACAAATTATTGTGAAAAATTATTGTAATCATTTGTAAATATAATAAGAATTCACACAATATAACTCCTTCACATAAATAGTACACTGCAAGAAGCTTATTTACAAGCTTCTAATACAGACATTATTCTCACAAAACGTATAGAAATTAAACTACTTCTTCCTGTTATTATTATCTCCAGCTTTTCCCAGTGAATTTTTTGAATTTAAAGCATTCCAGACCGGAAAGTGTTGTTTTATTTTAAAGTCATTGCGAGGCATTTATGGTCGATTTTTAAAGAACCAGGGATGTAATAATATTTATTTACAAGCAATGTAACAACCGAATAAAATACTCTTTTAAATCGTTTCCTGTTAACATTTTTCCATTAGGACAAAATATTTACACAAAGGTATTTAATTTAAACATAAATTATAACATAAACATAAATTACATTTACTAAAAGATATCTTTAATTTGTTATATTAATTTTCATTTTGAATGCAGTATGAAATTAAATATTATTTCTTTAAAAGTGCTAAACATTCTCACGAGTTCTATTGATATATTTATGGTTAAAACTATGAAGATTATGTCTTCTATAGTCAAAAATGGGAACATCGAAACTAATTAAAAGACGCAAGTAAATTCAACAAAATAAATTTTATTATTCATTTTTGGAAACTAAATTATTATAAATTGATAGATTCTTTGTTGTGTGTACAATAATGTGCATTATGGAAAAAGTGAATGCAAAATTCTATATATAATATTATTCTATATATATTAATCTATATATAAAAAAATTCTATATATAATTATAATATTTTCTAAATCTTGGATAATACTTATTTGTATAGTTTATTATTATCTATATAAATTATTAGATAATATTAAGTCTTATAGAATATTTATAAAGTACATGTATTTGATCTTCAAAACTACATAGTGAGGTATGTTCAATCCATTATTTCACAAGGAAAGTTATAATGCAAAAAATTCCTTTCTAGTCTTATGTGACCTTGAGTTCAAGCATTTTTCCACCAGAATTACAGTGGGAAGCGTTACAGTGTGGTAGGGACCACACACGTACCACACCTTTTTGACAGTTAGATATGCGCACGAGTGGCACTTCGTCATTAACACTTCAACCCCCCCCTCTCCAATCCCCTTACGCCCCATTCACCTTCTCTCTTTAACTCGAAAAGCCGGTGGTTTTAAAATTCCTCCGAATGTTGGCGATAATTAAGACGATTTATCACAGGGTGGGGCGGAGGCGAATATCGCCAAGACCCCCCAATTTAATTTCTCATCGCCTTCCTGGCGCGATAAAAGGTCCTACCAAATGGGCCCCACCAGGCATTAGAAGTCTGCACACCGGAATGGCCGCTGCCTTTTCCCCTCCTTTATTGCTTGATGGAGGGACGTGGATTGGGTTCTCCTGGATTAATTTCAGGATAAAATGCCGGCACGTGAGGCGTTTGGCGTAAGCTTTTATTTCCGGAGATGAAAGGGTTGAGATGTGTTTAAGACCCTGATAAGGCCCTGGATGTGAGAGTCGTTTGGCCTGCATTTGGGCCGCCCACTTGTAATATCAAGCTAATGCCCATGGAGGCAGTTTCTTCTCAAGTGTTCCACAGTTCGAATGATATCTTATGAAAGCTTTCAAGCCTACCATAACTTTAAGCTAAGATTGCATATAAAATGTTTGAATATCTTAAAATGAAATCTAAGGAACCATTTCTAAGACTGGTAAAAAAAAAGAATTTTTAGAGAATAAAAGAATTTTTAGGAAATGTTTCTCAGTAAAGTGTTTTAACATATTTCATTATATTAAGACTTGTAATTATTCAGAAGTCTGTTAACTAAGTACTTTTACAATTTTCTTTTTAATTTTTCAAAAATATGTTCCTTATAGTTAATGATTTATATAATTTTTAAGATGGGACTAAAAATTTAGATAAATATCCTTCCAATGTGGTCCATAAATTTCGAAGCGTAGGCGTGGCAAAATGAAATGCTAAAATCTTTATGTATTTATTTGAATAGCAATAGGAATGGTTCAAGAAATTAATAAAACAAAATAACTGGAAGGACATGATTTTTCACACAAATTTATTTATTATAATAATAATCTGCCGTTCACCTGTCTAGTAGTTAGCGTGGCTGACTGTGGATGAGGAGGTACTGAGTTTGAATCCCAGTTGGGGCATGGATCTACTTTCTCCTTTTCTCTGTGTTGTCCATGTCTTTTCCTTCTATGAATGGTTGCCTATCCTATAAACGGATACCTATGTGGTATGTGTGTACTGAGGAAGTCGGACTCCACATTAAATTATGGTTCAGTTAGAAAAGTGGAACAGCACACCTTTTTGCGATATTGGTCTGGAGTCTTTAAATAAAAACACACAACATCATTCATTAAAAATTCTACGCTGTGGTGATCTTAGGTTGCAGGTTTGATACCGGTCACTTCAGAACCTAATTTTCATCTGGGATACTATGTATGAAACATTCTTCGGAAAAGTAAAATATTCTTCGAATAGGAAATTTTCAAATTTGATTACAGTCACAGTTAAACAACGGGGAATAAGAAAGCTTTCAGCATACATTGCATGTGGTGAGTGCTTGAGAGTTTTCCATGTTTTATGCCTTGTGACACATAAATAAGGCCCATTAAATATGGTTTGTCCTCATTGAACGTAAATTGCGATGGATATCTTACAAATGTCTTCGACTGTAAGTACATACTCTACGCCAAATCAAATTAATTTTTCCCTACAAATAAAAGTGAAAAAAAAAATCCCCAATAACCTTATTTCAATAGTAGCTCTCTAATCTTATTCTTGGCGAAAGAAAAAGAAGGCTCACTAACGTTACGTGAAAGCATATCATAATCATATGATGAATATTAAAAATATTTAAATCTTTTTATACACAAACTAAACCTAGCTAACCTATTATTTCCAAAAAAGAATTTATTATCCCTCCGATAATTTGCAGTCGGCCAGAGCATAAAAATTGTTACGAGAAAACGCTGCTTTCATAATTTTCTTTTTGTTTCCGTGTTATCAGTGCTCCTTAAATGGAAATAAAAATCCCGAGAAGAGGGAATTTTTTTATGATTATTTTTCCAAAGGGATTTTTACGAAGAAATAGGGAAAAATAATGCACGTTCTCTCTCGGTTAGAATTTATTTATTTTTTTCTCTTCATCAGTACATGGTAAAAGGGAAAAAATACTTTAATTACATTTTTTAGCTGTAGAGGCAATTTTTTTTTCTGATGATTCCCTTACGAAACTTGTATTTTTTTAAGAGCTGTATCTCAATAAAGCCTTAAGATAATGTGGCCTTATAAACAAGTTTCAAGAGCACGGTAGAGGGAAAAAAATTTTTAATGGATTTTTATCATCTGTTTTTATCTTTGGACAGTTGGGGACATAAATTTTTCTCCCTCACAATTTTGAGACATTTTTTATTGAAATTCATGCCCATCTCATTAAAATTTAGTGCCGATTTTTTTTATCCTTTTTTAGCAGTGATTAATTCTTTCGTAGTATAGTGAGGCTTAAGATAATAATTTTCAACGAAGTTTATTGTTATATATTTTTTGCGAGCTATAAAAAAAAATAAACACTCCTACATAAACGAATATCACCGAAACCGTATTCATCATTACACATTTAGAAACCTCTCCCTAAAATTTTAGCAATTATGATTTTTCATTTTATATTCATTTATTTTTACGATGTCATTTCCGCCGGAAATTTGTTTTCATAACATTCTTTATTTTATCTGAAGTATACTTTCATTAAGGTTATCATTATAATTATTTTAATATTAATTTTCATTAAGATCAAATTATAATTAATTTTTTATAAAATTTTAATAAAATTATATTTAAATCATAATTTAATATATTTGGGAAATTATATTAAAAATCATATATCTTAAATATTTTAACTTCACTAGCTCTACAAATAATGGCACAAGCCTCAACGTTTAAATTTTTACTCTGTCAAATCATTTTCACCAAATAAGTTCTGTTTTAGGAAAATATCGAAAATAAAAGAATTGATCAGTTCGAAAATTTATATAAATTTTTTTGAAAAGCAATTTCCTTTTCAACAAGTTTTAATTACATGTGTACACAAACCGAACGCGCTACTGCTTTTTCATAATAAACTAAAAATAATCATATTATTTTATTTATATTCTTGCACATTTTTTACACCTTTTAAAGATAAATATAATAAATAATCATTTTTTTTATATAAATAACATTATTTGCATGATTATGGTGAAAAATATTCAGTTAATAGAAATGTTTGAGAGACATTAATATGCAAATTTAACTGCAGAAATATTTGCAGGATATAATAATAAATTTAAATGTCTATAAACATGTGTGTGAAAAAAGTATCTTTTTCATTCTATAAAATACAAAAAATTTATATTTGCAACCATCAAATAATTATTTCATTTAATTATTATAAATAATTTATTTAAGGGTTAATTACTTTTTAGGTGGGAATTTTAATTATTTTTATAATTTTAAATGATTTTTGAAAAATTAGTTATTTCCTCTTAAAAGTAACAATAATACTTAATGAATCTATTTTATAATAAAAAAAATCATAAATAGTTGATATATTTGAATAAAATGAAGGAATTCGATTAGATAAAAAAAGAAAATTTGATGCTGGTAAGTTATTTACAGGTACTATAGTAATTAGGTACAGATATTGCGTAAAAATCTTAATTGCTGTGAAATGATAGCATAATAATTATAATTAAAATGATAAGAAAAGAAATAATTAAAGGGGACTAACAAAATACTACAGAGGAAAATTTTCAATTTAAAATTAGAGCAACTTTTTCATTTAAAAAGTTTACTATGCTTTAATATATCATCTTTATTCAAGTTTTGTTATTTATTATTATTATTATTTAAAAATAATTAATATAGTTTACTAAAAATTGCATTGATAATATATGAATCTGTTTAAAAATTTAAAAACAAAATTGATAAATAATTAGCAATCCTTAATGGAATGTGAAATAATAATTATGATTAAATTTTATGTAATTAATATTTATCATTTTAATTATTAATTATTATGTTAAATATTAATTGCATAAAATAATTAAATTTTATTTAATTTTATTTTTTTAATTTTATAATTTTATAATTTTAATTTTTTTAATGCGATTAGATTAGTTTTCGAAGTGTAATAATTCTTTAGAAGTATTGAAAGCAATTTTTACTTTCGGCGAGACGTTTTCATTAAAATTTGGATTCAGAAGAACAAAAAGGAAAAAAATATTTCTTAACAAAGTAATGATTAACTAAAGTAAATAACTCCAAAGGTATATTTTGAGTAACATAAGTATGCATTCTACGTAAGGAAATTCTTGAAGAAGTGGTTCAAATCATATAAAAATAAATTAATATTCAAAATAAGAAGTATCGTTTGTCTTCATTGCATTCTAAAAAAGCTTTGCCAATTTGTAAATAATAATATGAGAAAAATAATATTTTTATATCTATTATATGTATATTTATATATATTCTTATTTCTAGAACTTTTAGTAAATTATATGTTGCGAAAAATTATTTTTTATTTAAATTATAATCTATTGCTAATAATAACTCATTTATTTTCAATTAATACCATAATTACTATATGAATATCATACATGTGTTATAGAAACATCATGTACTCTTGAATGTTACTTGACTACTAGACTTAATTCCATATTAAACAAATAACTGCAAAAATATTCTACGTCATTTATTATGTAATATATATTCTTAATATAAAAAAAAGTTTTATTTTAGACTAAGTACTTTATTGAAAGACAAATTAGCCTCTGTTCAAACTAGAAAAATAATTTTCTAAACTTTTTTTTTTTTCCTAATGGCGGGCACCATTTTCTAAACTAATATACTTAATATTTGTGTGTGATTTCAGTTTTATGTTCTGAAATTGAATAGAAATGTTAATATCATTTATTAAATGCTATTTGTATGAACAAATGGCTGAATAATAAAGAGTAACTGTGTGTGCTGTTAATGCATCAGTCAAATTATATGGCAAAAAGTCACTAAGTCAGCCAAATTTTGATACGTCTATAACTTATAGAATAAACATTGTTCGATACTCGATTGTTACTTTTGCTTAAAATTGGCATTTTTTCATTGTAAGTTTTAAGATAATTAATACTAATATAATATATAGAATAAATGATAATTACAATAATAAACAATAATTTTTTAACTGTTTTCCTTTGCCGGGTCACTAAATATATTAATAAATTTCAACAAAAAACTTGGTGTTCATGAATATTTATTGTACACTTACCGGATAAAACAGTATTTATTAAAGTATTCTATGCTAAATATCAGACAAAACTTTTAAAAAAGAGTATTTTAAATAATAAATAAATTAAATATATCTTAACATTAAAAATATCGATTGTTTCTGTTTGCATAACGACTGTTAAAATAAATTTGTTATATTTAACATTAAAACAATATTGATTGTTACTATGTAACGTAATATGATTGTTATATAGGTAGTAACATATTCATAAAATACTCTATCTGCAAATATATCAAAGTGTTACAATAGAATCCATCAACTCTTATATTAAAAGTTCTATGCATTTATCTGCACTGCATGTATTATAAATATTTTAAAAACCCATAATTTTTACCATATAGAGATTTTAACATATTAATAGAACAATATAAGAATTAGCATTTCAATTGTTTGTTCTATAACATAGGAAAAGCTTGACAATTTAAAAGTATACAAATATTCAACCAAAATAAAGTTATATTGTAAGATTATTGACTACAATATCGCAAACTGCTTACTAGCTATATTTTAACTATTAGAAATGAAGGCTTGGATGTATTAATCAAATAGAACAATGATTTAACGTAACGGAAACGCATTAAATCAGCATTATTTGGAGAATCGGTAATGTGTATAAATATATTTAACTCTGGTTAAATATATTACATTAGTACCAATTCAGTTTCAACTGTTACGTATTCATGAGTGTTTGTATATTGTTTGAACAGCTACTTTATATTCTAATTACTATAATATTTGTACTTGTATATATATTGCACTTGTCTATATAAATATATAGTATATATTAATTAATTAATATGAGATATTTGAATGTACATAATAGCGAAAATCGCTCAATTGATGAGAATCAAATGGAATATTAATTCAAGCATTTAATAAATGCAAGAATATAAAAAAACTTTTAACTGTCTTTGCTGATTGAAACTCAAACGCAAAGTGGTTTTATTTTCTCGTTTTTATTTTATCTTATTTCTATTCTAATACTTTTTTTATTTTTAGCATTTATCTTTTTTATTAGAATAGTGCATGTAAAAGACAAATCATTATCTAAAATTGTAAACTAATGTATAAAATTTCAGGAAATTATTAAGGCAATATTGCTGTTTTTAAAACCTAAGTTCCAACCATCAATAACAATCGGAAATTTAAATTGAATAACGCACGTGCAAAAAAGAATTTTTTTTCTATCCAATCATTGCTTTTGTTGCTGTTATGATTCATTTGTTATCACTTTGTCTATTATATCCATTTGGTACTAAATTTGCCGGCAAAATGAACATACAATGACCCGAGGGGCAAAAGTAAGCATGACAGCTGTTTAAATAAATTTGAATTTGGTCATAGACTCAACACAGAAAAAAACAGTTTAGTAATTTTTTAAAATAATATCCCTGAATATTTTAAAATGAGCGCAATATTATTGGATAAAATATTGAAGACTATTAGAATTAGGATACTGTTACAAAATATTGAAAATTTATCTAATAGAAGATATTTGTTTGAAAAGATATATTAATATATAATGTGTTTACATACAAAATTAATGTATAATTATGCCACCCACCCTGTTTAGCGGTCAGCGTACCTGACTGTGGATAGGGAGGTCCTGGGTTTAAATCCCAGTTCTGGCAAGGATGTACTTTCTCTTTCTCTCTCTCTTGTCTTTGTCCTTTCATTGTATGAATGGTTTGCTCACCAAATAAACGGGTACCTATGCCATGTCTGTACTGAGGAACTCCACACCAAATTATAGTTCAGTTGGAAAAATGAAGCAGCTTACCCAATATTGCCACTCGACAAGAAAAGTAAATATGTATATAAATAAAATTGTAAGATACATATTATATATAAATTAATAAATATATATATATAATATTAATAAATAATTATTTAATGTAATTCTTGAAATATTAATAAGAAAATAAAACAATAGTTAAAATTAGATGTCTAACATAGATTATCTGCTTAACAGTTCAAAAAAATTCCTTTAAAGTTTTTGTGATTTACCATTATTTAAATAAACATGTTCAACATGTCCATCGAAAATTAACTTTTCATTAGTAACTTTAAGAATTAAATTTTGGAGAGTAGAAATCGATTTTTTTTAAAAATTAAACTGTTAGTTTTGTTTAATATTTCAATAATTTTACTTTGTATTAAGTAAGTGTTATTTTTTTTTTATTCTTAACTGTTATTTTTTTCGATAATTTTTTATTAATTTTTGTCAATTTTTAAAATTTAAGTTTATAGAAGACGTTTTATTCTAAAATAAATAATTATTTTACGCAAAACATTCAGATTTCTTTTGGAATATATGAAAGTAAAACTGTGCGAAAATTATTTTTTATTGTTAATTTTTATTCATATAAAGGTATACAAGAATTATTTAAAATAGTATTTTTTTTTGTCGAGTGCCAGCTAGGCTGGAACTATGGGGTGCGCTGCCCCGTTTTTTCAACTGAACCGCAATTTTATGTGATGCACACACATGCCATATGTACCCTTTTGTCGGGTAGATAACGATTTATACAAGTAAAGGACAAAGACAGGAGAGAGAAAGTACATCCATACTCGAACCTAGTACTTACCTATTTTCTGCCAGGTTCACTGACCACAAAACAGGGTGGGTGGCCTTTTATATAGTAATAGGAATAATAAATAAATTTTTTTATAGCATATGGTGTTAAATGATACATTGTTTTGAAGGAAATGTGGTTTATATTTTCATTTCGTGATTTGAATTTTACTTAAGAATTCAAGTTTAATAAATTTTATTATGTATATTTTAAGCTCCATTTTTTCACGTATCTAATACACTTTCTTCTATCAATAAAATGAACGCTGTTTTACATATCATATTACGGTCTTTAAAATATCAATATTTTTAATTTCATGCGAATAATATAGAAAAGGTAAGACATTTTCAAATCAACAATTTTGTTAAATCAATGAATTTAATCGATTTTTTTTATTGAATGAAACAAATAAAAATATCATCATTTCAAATTCTATGCACCAATATTAATAAAAGTCCAGCGGACGACGAACCGGCTTGATATATTTTCTCAGCCACTTTTACTGCATTGCAGTTTAATATGTTTTCTATTTTTAACGAAAGTAATAAAGAGCATAAGTGCTGCAGAGTGGTAGGCTATTGAATAGAACATCTACTACGAGAGGATACCGAAGTTAGGTATAAAAAATATATATACCTCAGGACTAAATCAAAATCACGCAACCGTAACTGCATTAATAGCTAATGACCTGACGACCTTGTGCGAGGACAAAGACCTCTCGTATGAAGCACGATTTGAATTAAGTGCGTTGATAAAAAAAAAATGGTTCTCAAATCATTTAAAAAGTAAATACAACCAACAACTGAAGTAAAAAGTAAAAATATGAATATCAGCAACATGTGTTTTTTAGAAAGAACATTTTTTTGTTCTGTACTTACTTCATAACGTCATTAATTCTGCACCTTAATCGTTTTCCATTGTTTTGTCAGCTGAAGCAAAGGCGGTAATTGATTCTAAATTCGGCGTTTGGCGCCATTTTGGCGTCATTTCGATTATCAAAGCAGAAAGCATGGCGTTTTTCAGTTATTAATTGTAATTCCATTGTTTCGTAAGTTACAAGAAGATAGGTGCTTATTAACTTGTTCGTTTCATAAGAAGTAGGCTGTAATGTTTTTTTTATGAATAACTGCCAAAAAATAGCTGTAAAATAATAATTACAGGAAAAATGTTCATGGTTAATGAATTCTATTGTTTAATCTGCCTCAATCTATTGAGGTAATTATTCTTTAATTATCGCAATCAATGAATAGAACAATTTTAACCTTGCTATATATAATTACAATTGTAAAACTTTTTGGAATGAATATGCTCAACTCTTTTATTTTTGTTATTAATGAATAATCTAAGGTTATTTTACTGTCATTATATCCTATTAATAGTTTTATGATGTCCTTCTATAAGATACAGTCATAATATTGTATTTTTTAGGGAATATATTGTAAAAAATAAAAAAAAGAAAAACAAATAACTAAAGAAATTCAGCAAAATTTGAAAGGCTTAAAAAGTGTTGCAATATTTTTATATTGCATATAAATATGAAATGTTTTTGATTACACAAATAATGAAAAGATTAATAGTTTAAGACCATGAAAAACTACATAAGAAAAAGTTCAATATAATAAAATTTTCTTGAGAATTAACTTATAATATTAAGTTTAGATTCAAAAATTACATTTGAATGTTCTTTAACGGCATTGAAACAATTTTTTTACTTCAATAAAATTCATTTTAAATAAATTTTCACCTTTTTTTTAAGAAAATAGTAAAATACCTCAATAAACGTATTTGATTAAATTATTGCACTAAGTTTATAATTTACAATTCCTTTACAATGGAATCTCGTTTTAACAAAAAAATAATTATAATGAAAATTATGTAGTACTTGATATATCTAAAAAAAAATAAAACATGCAAATTTTGTTTTTTTAACTTCAAATAAGTTGTATTCACGAAAACAATTATACCATTTACCTCAATGAAAATAATATAGTTTTTTATTAGTGTAAAAAAAATTCTTTATTGGACATTAAAATATAAAGATAAATTAGAATTTCGTGTTTTGAGAAATTATCTAGAAGGCTGTACTTGAAAAATAAGATATTACTAAAAAATTATATATATAGTAGATATATATTCTATAATTAGTTTTTAATTATAGACTTTAAATTTCAAATATAATAACCTTATATTTATTAATTATCAGTAATAAATTTAAAAAATATGAAAAATCAGAAATAATTTTGACAATAGATATTTTTGTGTATATTTGGAATCAGCAATTTTCATTCAATTTTTGCTTTAAAAAATTTGAAAGAAAACGATTCTGGTTTAAGAAAATAAGACTGGGTGTTTTAAGAAATGAAGATCTTAAATTAATAAAGACTTGTATTTTTCTATTAAATGGATATTTATGAAACCTGTAACTCTTAATAGCAATGTGCGATACAGAAACGTTGAATAATTATCTTTGTACACCTGTCAATTGTTGGAACTATGTACAGAATACACGGAAAGCACAAAGTGGCTCTCGCCACAAACAGAAGCCAAACTTTAATAATCTCACCTAGCTGGCAATCCTCAATTTAGCCAAATAATTAATATCATCCATTTAAATTTATAAATAAACATAAAAATCAATTGCAAGCATATACAAAAAATAAGTAATTTTATTTAGATATTTGATTATAATTGTGATTCTCTCGTATATTTTATAATTTTGAATAGTAAATATGGATTGAGTGGATATGAAAAAAATATCTGCTTATGAAAATGTTTATGTATTTTAAAACTATAATTGTGATATATATTCATGCTTATAATATTTTCACAACAGATTATTGCCCAGTTGACAATATTTTCGATAGTAAATGATATCTTAAAATGTTGTTAACTTTAGGCTTAGAGGGAATAGGCAATTTATATTTAAAAAATAATATTAACATGTCATCTGGGCAATGTACGAGGCCAAAAATAATAACTTTTTTTCCTATTTAAACTTCATCAACCTATTTATATTAACTTGAATATGGTTCCTGTATACCTGAGTCTTTTGAATGGAAAATCATAAGTTCGTGTCCACTCTACTGAACAGCTGAATATGGATGTTAGAATTCTGTTTTCTGCATATACGTATGTCATAAATGAATAGTTGAAAATCTTCCTGATTTCCATAGTTTCGATATTTAACCATATGACTATGACTAATAGTCAATAAGAAGACATTTAGGAAATGTTGTGACTGGAAAGAGCCATACAACATACTGGAGCATTCATAATTTTTAGATTTGATGTAGTTTAAAGGTATATTCAAAGAATCTCCCTCACATAAAATTTAAAATTTATATTAATTACGAAAATAAAGATTGAAATTCTGTATTGGATATCATTAATATCAATATTATACATTTTTATAAAAACATTTGAAGCTTATATTTCGAAAAATTATTATTGTTATTTAAATGGCTATACATATTTCCAAATTAAAATAACTTTATTAACATCAAATATTAAGAAATGCATTGAAATAAATATATAATTTTTTATTTAAAAGAAATATAGTATTTTAAGTGGTATACATTTTTAGCTGTTCTGTTTGAAAACAATTTGAATTTAAAAATTGAAAATCTGCATATTACACTTTCTAATTTGATTAATTGTATCACTTTTCCTTGTCATCAAAATTTTAAGATGTATAAAAAAGAAATAACTTATTTTGTTTGAACTTAGTCTCCTTAAAACAAACACTTTACTTGTTATTTCTTTACCTTTAGGGAATTTAATAAAATTTTCGCTTTAAAGGTGAACGAACTCTTTTTTATTCTTTATTCTTTTACGAAACTTGATTAGAATTTAAAATAAAAATATACCAGGCAAAAATGTATCACATCAAATTATGAGCTTCATCAAAGTATACAAAAATTAAAGAAAGATGAATTTAATGAAGTTTCTAGGGTTTTCACAATCCCTTTTGCTTCAAGAGGAAAAAATCTGTTTTATAAGAAGTTTGAAATTATAAAACTAACAATATTATTTCTCCGACAAGAGTTCTTATTTTTTTGCTTAAAAAATGAAAGATATTAGATAAATTTAATTATCGTAATAAAATGTAATTTTGTGATGAGAGAAAATATTTTTTTCAATTAAAAAATGACACTTCGGGTTTAATTTTATCTTGAATTTATTATCACTGATGCCTTCGATGAAATAACATTGATGTATTAAGGACCATACTGCAAATATAAAAAAACAAAAATGTAAAATAAGTTTTATTATTTATATTGCACAGAAAGTTATTTAAATATTTTTGCTCAAAAATCTAAAAATTTCTTATACACTATCAAAAATTTAGATTTTAATAACAGAAATTATGTTTTATTAAAATTACTCTGGTATATATAAGTGAAAGTTATACATATCGTGTTAATTTTGATATATAATGTTAATGCACTGATTTTATGTATAAAAATAATAAAACATTAAATTTGATAAAAATAATAAAAGGTAATTTTGTGATAATCGAATATTTTTTATATTTAAAATTTAGTTGAAAAATTCTGAATTTCATTTCATCTAGAAGCCATCCTAATTGAAATTTGGAATAAATTACGTGTATTAAAATCAAATTTCCAATATTAATTATTTAAATACACCTAATAATTATATTGCAAATAGATGTATCAGGTGAATATTTAATTTATTTATTAAATATTTATTTATCAAATATAATAGATTTGTTAGCGTAAAAAAAACCGTACTGCAAATAGTAAAAATAAAAATGAACACAATAATTGTTGAGTCATCTAAATGGTACGAAAATAAAATTTTGTCATTTTTCAATAAAAATAAAATTATATTTTCTGAGACTTTCAGGGCATACAGTTCAATATTATGCTGATGATTATTAAAATAATAAAACATACAATTTACTAATTTTTTTTAATGGTGGGCACTGGGTGTTGGACCATTCGGCACAAAAGGCAGAAAACTGTTACTCGTTTAGCGTTACCTAGTGGGGGCACCCATGAACCAAGTCACGGAGGTGATTAGCACTGCCCACGTCACACCACCACAAACCAATTTATAGAGTGGGCCACATTCATCCATCATCTTAAAAGAAAGGCGAAAGATACAAAGAAAGGAAATGTGTCTGCACAAAACGGTATTCGAATCGGGGCCCAACAGTCCAGGAGTTAAGAACGTTAACCACTTAGCCATTGGCCAGCACATTTTATTTGTAAACAATCCTATTTAAATATAGTTTATAGATGCATTTGTCATGTAATACAGATTGCTTTCGCCTGGAAATCCATTCATATATCTTTTGAAAAGTGCTTAGAGGAATATTGTGCCATTCTTTATAGAGTTGTTTGAAGGTTCTGGGAGAGATAATGGTGACGGATATCAATTCTATATTGAACGCTCTAAAATAGACCATTAAAGTTTAATTATATCGAGGCTGGATGACTGCAAGTCTTTTTGTATATATAAGGGCGTTATCATCCAGGAAAACTAGATTTACTGCAGATAAGGTTTACATCATAGGACGAATCTAGTTATATAAAATTTTGGTATACATCTCCTCAGTGATCCTTCCATTCAAGTTTACGATATTTTCAGAAAAATACCTTGACGTTTTTGCCCACATCATGATAGATCTTCCTCGATACTTGATATTTGAAAGCAAACAATCATGATTGCGGATATTAATGCTATATTGGACGGTCTAAAATAGACCATTAATGTTCAATTATATCGAGGCTGGATGACTCTGCAAGTCCTTTTGCATGTATAAGGGTGTTATCCTCCAGAAAAACTAGATTTACTGCAGGAAATAAGGTTCACATCATAGGACGTACCTTGTCAGATAAAAGATTTTTATACATCTCCTCTATGATTCTTCCATTCATGTTCTAGAAAAAGCAGTGACGTGGCTGCCCATATCATGATAGATCTACCTCAATATACATATTTATAAGGAGGCAATCAGGATTATACCCTAGTACAAATACCCTTCAAACGTGTACCTCTTTTTTAGTACGGAAAGGAAAAGTTTGGAAGACGTTTCGTCAGAACATATTACTCTCCTCCAATTATCAATCGACCAGGGTTTGTGAGTGTGACCCTACTTTAGAGGACGTTTGTTTTTAGTACCTATGCCTATGGACTTGAGAATTGATGCTCTGCTTTAAATACGTCTTCTAACTTTAATTATTCACACTGGAGATTTCAGATACTGATTAAGCTCGGCGATATCTTATAAAGAAGTAGTTTGTTTTTTCTTTAAAATCCTCTTCAATACCCGTTGGTCTATTTCTCTAAGCTTCTCATTCTGTTCCTGTTTTGATTTTTAATAAGCTTGTCTTTCCAATGTCATTACGTGTGTGCTGTCATAATTTTAGACACCATACTTCTAAAATGCCTTTAAATTGGGATGTTTTGGTCACGCTTGTATTAAGTAGACGTGCTCCAACAATCTGCCCTCTTTGAAAAGAGAAAGTCTTTATTTTACGCTTTTGAAAATATTTAAGACTTACAGAACTTCAATGAAGCTACTACAAACCACTAGAATATATATATTTCTATTTACTAATAAAATTATTAATTATAATTAGATTTTAACACTTACAAAGCTCGTTCAAAAATGTCATTTTTATTCACTGGTGTTTATATTATTTTTATAAACTCTTCATTCTGTGTATATCAGAAAACATGGATAAATATTATTAAAGTTTATTCAATTTGAATATTCACTCGTTCAAAGACTTTTAATTTCAATATATTCATGTAAATTGAGTAAATTTATATAAATAGAAATAAATTATAGATTTTGTGCAACTGTAGTTTCCCTCAAGAATAATTTTATTATCGACAATTTTTAATCAAAATATTGAAGTGTAAACCTGATTAACAATCCCTGGAATAATTTATTCAAAATATTCAATATAAAATAATTATCTCCTGAATATTTGGTAAAAATACTAAAATGTATGGGTACGTCGAAAGAATTTTTTATATAAAAGTAATCATATAACGATATTGTTATTATTTTACTTAAATAATTATTATTAAAATATACTTATGGATTATCTTTTTTATAATAATCTAAAATTTTAAGTGATTTTGCTTAATTTTAGATTTGAGTAAGATTATGAACCACAGTTATAATATTTTTTTTGTTGATTACCAACCAGGCTGTCAAAGTGCGCTGCTTCACTTTTCCAACTGAACCATAATTTGGTGTGGAGTGCCACTTCCTCAATACACATATGACACTAGTACTCATTTATAGATACCAGCAATCATTCATACTCTCTTCATACAAGGAAAGGACAGAGACAGAAGAGAAAGTACATCCCTGCCCAAACCGTGACTCGAACCCAGGATCTTCCTATCCACAGTGAGGCACGCCGAACACTAGATAGAGTGAACGGCAGTTATAATAAATTAGGTATAAGCTTTATTATTATCATATTTGTCGATTTTATTCATTAAAACAGTATAAACAATTAATAATGGAAAATAGAGGATCATTAGAAAATGAGTATAAAGTATACAATAATGAAAATAACTATAATGAAAGTCTATAAAGAAGTGATAGTAAAAGAGTATAAAAGAACTATAGTAAAGGCATATAAAATATAAATACTAAAATAGTTTTAATGCTTCTAGTTGTTTTCATATTTGTAGATATAATTTATGCAATGAGGAATTTCGTATTTAAATGAATCTTTGAAAAAAATTTTGTAAATACAAACGTTTTTATAAAAACAAATTTTAATATTAAATATATTTCAGAAGATAGTATTTAGAAAAGTCTACTAATTTTCGAATTTTACTGAAATTACTATGCATTCAAAAGTAATGATATTTCGTTGAAATTTTAACTTTTGCAAAGAGCAGAAAATTTTATTCTGCATAAAGTTAGTAACAAGATACATTGATAACTTCATTAGATAGATATTATTATTAGATATTATTAAAGGATACTCAATAGACTTTATTAAAGGTTATTAATTAGATGTTATTAAAGATAAATTCATTCATAAAAAATTATGTAAATTTTTTTGATGAATGATGTTTAGAAAATATCAAAATAATATTATATAAAAGAGTCTAACTCAATCAAATATTACAGTTTTTGAAGCTGAAATAATCTATCAAACTTATACTTATTATTTTTTTAATAATAAAATAAATAAAAATGGAAATAACTCAATTAAATGGCAACAAGCTTGAAAAAATTACTTCATATGAAAATTCATTTATTTATTGTTCCTAAATTAATTTTTTCAAGATTTAATCTTGAATAATTAAATTTTTCCCACAGCATGAATTTATTATTAAGGACGATATTTTATATTTAATATCTGTACTAGCTAGAAAAAAATTTCGCTAAAAATTAGCTTCATAAATGATATCGTGTTGAAAAAATGAAAATAGGTACAAGAATTCATTAGAAGCAAAATACCTTAATAAATTTCAATTATAATTTATGCATTTCCTTTTTTTAGGTATATAATTAGCCAAAATGAATACAGTTTTCATGTCCTTGTAATTAGGAGGAATATTAAGGTTTGTTTTTTCAAAGAATGAAGAATTTCTTTTTATAAATGATTCCGTCATTTTTTTCCCTCTGAATCTACTGCTACCAGAAAACTAATATAAAATCAACGTTTCATTTATTTATTTATTTATTTCGTATTTTTAAAAATTATAACTGAAAATTGTCATCCGTTTTTTTTAAAAAAAAAATTAAATGAAATGAAATAAAAAAAAACACGACAACAATAAATAAAAATAGTTCCATCTTTATTTAATTCAATCTTTCATTGATTGTTTTGTCTAATGCAATATGTAACATTATTATTTATTACATCAATATATTCTAGATTAATTTGATCCCTTTCATTTTATATCATAGGTATACATTTTATTTAACCAATTAAAAATATTTTTGTAAACAATTAATATCTTTAAAATAAATTTTAAATGAATATTTAATTTGCTTAGTTCTATATTTTTTAAATTTCAAGTTTTGAAAAATTAATAATTAATAGTAACTTATAAAGAATGATATATAACTATTTTTTTAATATATGTAAATCCAGTGAAATTACACAAACTTAAATTTTCTATCTTGTTTTATAGATTTTGAAATATATATTTGTAACCATATTTTATGTAGTATTTTTAATGAAAATTTAGTGAAACTTTAAAATTGGAAGAAACCGTTTTTAACATTTACATCAAATATTCAAATACTGCGACATTTATAACAATTTTAGTTTTCATAACAGGCCAGCATTGTTTCAGTTTATAGCAATCATATAATTCTCATATACATGTTTATATTTAATTATATAAATATTTATTAAATTTTAGGTTATAGTTTTAATAAGAAATTTTTTGAAGTATTCTACCCTTATTGAATATTATTACAAACTGATGAAGTATATTATTAAAAAAACTTTTATTAAATGAAAATAAATATCTATAGTCAGTTATAAATATTCTTAATATTTCAAGATTTAAAATATACTTTAATTTAAAATTCATCATTTACTTGTAAATTAAAAATATTGGAAGATGTCACAAGCTCTTATTTATTTTTGAAAATATACATATTTAAAGAATGAAATAAGTTTTGCAATGTTCGAACTTATACAAAAATTAAAAGCACTTTCTTTTTTCTTTCTGTTATTCGTTACATTATGCGAGTATATGTCTCCTTCTGAAAATTAAATAATGCAAACATTAAATTTACATAAGTAAATCACATTTATACCTTCATATTTACTTTTAACATTTCTATTTTAACTTATTTTTATATTATTTTAATGTATGCAAATAATGATTATACTTTAAATTCATTCATAGATTTTAATATCTTAGTAACGGAATAATTTGTAGGATGTAAAGTAAACCTCCGTCATTTTTTGATTTCTTTGTTTTCCAGTATATTTTCAATCCATATTGTTTAAAGTTATCTAAGTTAAGGAAATTTATTTAAAAATAATTTTTATATTATCTATAATAGATTATCTTAATGGTGATATATTTCCTATAATAGTAAATATTAATTTAGCTGTCTTTATTTAATAAAAGAAAAATACAGTGTAAGCACCTATATAACAATAATTCTTTATTTAGAAATATTTAGTATCTCTATAATATTACTGAATAGAAAAATTTCTATGTAATAATGATAAGAATAACAAATTTTAATAACTCTGATAAGAATCTATAAGAATATGATTAGAATGTAATATCTCTGATAGCATTCATTTGCAGTATAATTTCAATCCATATTGTTTGACTTTTTGTCTAAGTTAAAGAAATTTATTTAAACATATATTAATTTTTATTGGATCTACAATAGATGATCTAAACAGTGATAGTTATCTTATAATAGTTAATAACAAATTAGTTGTCTTTATTTAATAATAGAAAAATATAGTGTAAGTACCTATGTAACAATAACTCATTACTCAGAGATATTTAATATCTCTATAATATTTCTGATTAGAAAAAATTCTATGTAATAATGATTAGATAATAAATTGTAATATATTTGATAAGAATAACTCTGATAAGAATCTATGAAAATCTGATAAGATTGTAAACTCTCTGATAATTTTCAATATAATTTCAATCCATATTGTTTGACGTTATATAAGTTAATACTTCTGATTAGAATCCAAAAGAATCTAATACGAATGTAATATCTCTGATAAGTTGCAGTATAATTTCAAACCATATTATTTGCCGTTATCTAAGTCAAAGAAATTTATTTAAGCACATATTAATTTTATAGGATCTACAATAGATGATCTAAACTGATATATTTCATATAATAATAAATAACAATTTAGCTGTCTTTATTTAATAACTGGAAAATACAGTGTAAGTACTTATATAAAAATTTTCTAATCAGAAATATTATAGATATTAAATATCGCTATAATATGTCTGATTAGAAAACTTCTATGTAATAATGATTAGAATATTAAATTGTAAGATAAGAATTATTTGCAGTGTAATTTTAATCAATATTGTATTATAATATAAATTGTAATATTTCTGATTAGAATAACTCTGAAATGCTCTTGTGGTAACATTTTAAAAAGAATAAAATTTTTAAAATTTTTGAGAAATGTACTACCGCATATAAAGCTAAATAAACAATTAATATTTTAAAGAAACTACCGAATAACTAAAATATATAACAAACAAAAATACCTGTATTAGTTTGGGGAAAAAGAAATCCATTATTTTTAAGTGAACTTTATGTAACATCTTTTAGATTCGCTTTGTAAAAAGGTTTAAAATAGCGTTCGTGTAGATTTTTAGGTCTTGCGCGTTACGACTGCTGACATGCGGTTAACTTCGATCATTTTTGATATTTTATAGACATTTTCGACGATGCTGTATCCACATGCGAGGTGCATCTCTAACATCAAAAATACCCGAACGGAATCGACGAAACAAAAATTGTACGTAACTGGTTGTTACAGTCTTATATAGGACGATAAATACCTTTCACAATTTTAGCCACCCGGCTATCTTTTTCGCCGTTACAAGAGAAAAACGAAAATGTATCGAATTTTCTAATTTGTTGTCTTCCATTTTTAAAACCTTGTACTCGTAACTGAATTAATCAAACAAAAAACCGCAAGAGGATATTTTAGTGTCAAATGTTACCTTTCCAACGAGCATAAATCTGAAATTGTTTGATAGATACTACACGAGATAGCGATCACTACAGACGTCTACCGAAAAAATAATGGATTACTTTTTCCCCAAACTAATATTATCATTGTTTAATTATTGTAGAACTGAAAGTATGTAGAACTAAAATGGAAATTAATAAATTGTGTTTCGTATATTGAACTATTTAGAAAATTGGATTTTTATCAGATTAATTAATTATGGAAAATTTTTAATTACAGAATATTCTAATTTGCAAAGCCATCATTTAGAAAACTATTATCTTATTGAATAATTCTGGCATCTCACTAAGTGGCAAACTTCTTTGTGACGACTAACTCCATTCCGAGATGCAACATAATATGACACGAAGCCCATTCCATATTCATTAATCACTCATTACAGAACTCCATGCGTTTTTAATAAGGCGGCTTGTCTCTTATGCAATTAGAGGATAATAAATAATGAATCAAAATATGCACACCACAATCGATCTGGGAAGGGGAAAAAACATACTCTCGGAACCAAATCAACTTTCTCGGATTCACGCAGTAAAGTTCGGGGAAATGGAAACGTAAAAACAATTAGGATGCCTGCACCAAGACAATGGCGTAAAACCCATTAGCTGAGAGAAATAGAGGTGTAATTAGCGAAGAGGGATAAAAAAAAGGTGAGGATGGGATAAAAACATTTCCGTTTAAAACTTTGCATCTGGACTGCATACGGTATGAGCTCGAAAATCTCACTGGTGATTAGGCTCATTATCGTGAATCACCAACGCTTCAGTGCTTCAATTGAAGAGAGGCTCTTAATCGGCCCACAGGGACAGTTCGTTTTAATTTGTTAATATGAAAGCTAAAACAAAATATTTTTTTCCAACCTTCCCTATGACGGTTGGGAGGTTATGAGTTTTGACAAATATTTCTTTTTTAACTCGTGAAGGGAATGGTCATAATGACCATCAATTTTCTTTATTTTACTCTTGGAAGCAGAAAGTTTTGAATTCTTGTTTTTATCATGATTTAGTATGGTTTTATCGGCTCCCTTCAGAGTCGAGCTAAGTTGGAATTCTTAAGCATGTTAGTAAGCAAATGTTTTGAATATTTTAAGGTGAACCGTTAGAATGACATTACACTAACTTGATTTTAACTTTGAAGTTGAATGCTGCTTTATTTTATTATTCTGACTTAGAACGATATTTATTAGTATCCAACAAAGCCAAGTTAGGTTGAAATTCTAAAATTAAAAGTCAATATGTTGATCTAACGTAAATGACCCATCACTATCCATTTTACTTGGATTTTCCCCTTAAACAGAAGATTTGAATTTTGTTTATTTATAAATACTGCGTAAATCTATGATTTGATGTGATTCTTTGAAGAGAACTGATGAAACATCAGACTTCTAAGATTCTAACAGATAACATCCGAAACTGAATTATATCAATTGAAATTAAACACATTTTTTTTGGTCGAGTGCCAGCCAGGTTTGCAGTATGGGGTGCACTGCTGAATTTTTTCAACTGAACTGCAATTTGGTGTGGAGTCCGACTTAATCGTAGCCATAGGTAACAGTTTATAGGGTAGGAAACCATTCAAAAACGGAAAGGACAAAGACAGGAGAGAGAGAGAGAGAAAGAAAGTACATCTAAGCCCATGCTGGGATTAGAACCCAAGACCACCCTATCGCAGTCAGGCACGCTGACTACAAGAAAAGGTGGGCGGTATTAAGTATATTAAATACTTTAAATGAAAGGTTACAGTTACCTTCATTTTATTGATTTTTCGCTTGAAGCACACAACTTCAAATTACAACACTCTTGATCTTAGATTGTTTTATTAAATTTTCATTTACTATTTCAATGTTCTTTCTTTGGTTATTTTAGAACAATCTAAATCGAAAATTTTATGTTTGAAAATAATGCATGCAATAAGGAATTCCAAAAATTCATTATAACCAACATTTTTTTTAATCACCTTGAAACAAAAATTTCGAAATATTTGTTTTGATTCAGCCTTGTTTCATCAGTTCTCGTCAGTGTTAGAAAATTTAATTTTGTATAATATTTCAATCAAATTGGTTAATTGTATGCGTTATATGTTATCAGATCAAAAACTAAATTTAATTATTTTTCTTAGTTTAATTTTTTTGAATGAAAAAAAGTTGTTCGCTATGAGTTTTTAACATTTACGTTGCAAAATTTCTCAAAGAATAGTGTTTTTGATTCTTTACTTAAATGAATTCATAACTGAATTTATGAAAATATATAGCTAAAATGTTAGGTTTGATTAAAAGAAACATTTGAGATTTAGTTAATAACCAAAATTTCTCTCATCAAAATGATCAAAAAATGTGTACCATTACATCGATTAAATAGCATTCAATAAGAATTTATGAACGTAAGTTATTAAAAATAATCAACAATCCAATTTGAGCAATCTAGAAACTTTCTTTTAGATAAATGTACTAAAAGGAACATTTTTATAAATGGTTCGCATTCAAAATCATGTTATTATAGATTTCAAACTCTCCAGAGAACTTTTAGTTAACACTTGTTTAGTAAAAAAAAAAAAAAAATGCATTTCTCGAATGAATTTATTTAAGAAAAAAAAGCAACAAATGCATCTCAATATTCCAATGTTTTGATTGCTCTGCAATTTTTAACATATGTCACATCCGCTTTTATCAAAAGATGTAAGAATTATATCTCGTCTTTGTGAAGAGAAAGAATGGAAATGCCACCGCCTTCCATCTCAGGGGCCAGCTTTCGCCTCTAATGATGCCCCTAGCCATTCATATATCAAAACGAAATCATCTTATTGTCAAGCAACCCGTGGAGATAAAAGACATGGAAAGGAAAAAAAAATGGCCATCGCTTTACAGTGGCCACTTAGCAATAATTGCTGAACTTCTCTAGGTGACATTTCTGGCAGGGAGATCTTTTGTATTGGCTTCCACTCCATTAGACGCCCGGTTCTCCTCGCCATTGCAAAAGTCGATCGAGATGACAAGAAGATACCTTCCTGCTTTTTCTTGGCTTCCTGTGAGATGAAGCTCTCATTTTTGTAAAGGAACCGAGCATGTTAATTCTGTAAAAATACGCTGGGGTCGTCGGATTTCCGAAGAAGGGGGTTGTCACTTAAGAGACCGAGAGTTTTTGACGAGCTTTCAAAAATAAGCATTAATACTTCAAGAAATGATGAAGATATATTTTTATTCGAGTGCTTTTCTTGGTGCTATTGTTGTAATGAAATGTGGGACTGTTCGCTTTTCTGTGAGAAACACAAAGAATTCTATTATGACGGCCAAGGACGAAAAAAAAATCTCAGTCAATTTATTAAGGGAACAAATTCTGTTGCACTTTAATTTTTATCAAAGATATTACATAAAAATGTATTAAATTGGTGAAGCGATAAAAGATTTCATGATTTTTATAAAGATATCATTAAAGAATTAAAAATGAGTATGTCATTTGTAAGTTTATCTACTAAATTAAAGGAATCATGTTAGATTTAACAAATTCAGGAAATCAAATTATGAAAAGGAAATGGTTATTTTTTGATTAATACAGCTTATAATTGCTACTGTAAAATAATATATCCCTGAAGAACCATTCACATCTTATTAAGTATAAGATTTTTCTAAAATATTGAATAAACACATTTTACTAGAAGATGAAAATTGATTGTATATTTAATTTGCGTATGCGTAAATGTTAATTTATGTAAGTTTGAAGTGATGCTATTGGATATCATCATCATCTTCTTCTATTGACACGAGCTGCTGGTGAGCCAAGGTCTTCTCAAGAAATTTATCCCATTTTGATCTATTTTTGGCAATTGATTTCCAATTATTTAATTTAGGGTATTAAAATCTTCTTCTTGACTATCCGGCATCTCAACCTGGGACAATCCCTTTTTCTAGTTCCCAAAGATTTATGATTGAAAATTTTAAACGTTTATGATCAAGGGTTCATTCTGCATATGTGATCGGAAAATTTCATACAACTAATCTTAATAAATTCGATGATATTATATCAAATTTAGAAGATACTGATGCTATTATATCAAAACTATATCAAATTGATGATATTATACTAAAATTAGGAATTTGGTCTCAGATCCATTAATGAGAATAAATCTAATAAGAACTTTATATAGTGATTTTATTATTTCTTCTGATTAATTTAAATTAAAAAAAATGCGTTTGCCATGGAAGAACATCGATTAGCTGCCAAAATTCTTCTTTTAATCTTAATGCACACGTCGTTTTGAATTGAAAATCATAAAGTAAATTAAACTACATTTTTAATAGCAACAACTTTATATAAATAAATAATTACAGATAAATGTTACATTATAAGTTTGGAATACTAACTTATAAAAAAAAAACGTTTTTGATTGGATTGTTTGGGATAATAATTTTTTGATTGGTTTATTGTTTCATATCCTCGATGTCTAGCTGTACGTAGGTCCATGAGATTATTAAAACTCAAAAAGTCCAGAAACGTTACATCATTCCTAATGAAATCATCGCGAGAGAGTTGAAGACTGTCCAAAATTTATTCTGAATCGCACTTGTTGCTTCTTGGAAAAATCTTCTCACCTTTATTGAAACTAAGCCCCCTTAAAAGACTACTGGAAAATCTGGAATGAGCAGTCAGACATTTTCTGTCGCAAATGAGACTTAGAGAACCACAAGGGTGTGTACCATTCTTTCATTGGACTGATTTGCCATTTAATCTTTTTTTAAATTTTTGCTGGTTTTCATGTTGTATTGTCCTGTGCTATCCAGGCTGGCAATATGGGGTGCGCTGCTCCACTTATCCAACTGAACCATATTTGGTGTGGAGTCCTACTTCCTCAGTACACACATTCTATAGGTACCCGTTTATAGGGTAGGCAACCATTCACTCACAGAGAAAGGAAAAAGACATTTAGAGAAAGTACATCCATGTCAGAACTGGGATTCGAACCCAGGTCCTCCTCATCCGTAGTCAGGTACGCTAACCATTAGACAGGTTTGGCGGCTCCTGGTTATCATAAGTTATTTGATTGTTTTTTTATATGAAGCATTACGGTTGAAAATAGAGAATTTTCGCCTAGAAATACATTCAGTATCATGATGCTTACCAATAATTACTTGATTTAAGGAAAGTTATCCAGTAGCATCGCAGAAAGTGACGATTTGGAATCGTGAGGACTTGTACACTCTTTCATAAATGGAAGGACATCGTTTTTCAATGTTTCATGTAGTCTATAAAACTGATATGATTTGATAAGGATGGTCAGGAGTGTTTATAATCAAGTTAACAATTATATTTTCCTGTTAATCGACGCAGAAATTTATTTGAAAAATATTTTAATAGGCACGCAAAGCAATATATTAAATCAGATACGTATCTCGAATAGTGTAGGGGTATATATCTAGGAAAAATCACCTCACCTGTATCCGGAGCTCAAATTTAATCCATGCGAACTAGGAAATCGTCATTCTATGCAATATTTTACCACTTTGGTTCTGTTACTTATTTGTAAAACTATAATCTTAAGAATGGAAAGCTCTCTTCTAGTCAGTGTTGCATAACGGTGGTAGATTTTACATTTTCTGCTTTTCAACGCGTGTCTATTGGAGTATGGTACATATTGAATGCTAGAATGCTTTCAAATAGATTTCAGCGGCTAGGATATATAATACTCTGTCTTAAAAAATTTTACCACTTATTCCTGATAAGTGGTAAAATTTTTTAAGACAGAGCCAGACCTCACAGAACTCACTATCTAAGCCTCATTTTGCACAGTCTGTTGAAAAACTCCTGAAAGTTAAAGAGCTTTGGCATTCTATTACTAAGTAAAATATTGTATGATGTGACATATACAATATTATCTTCAAACAGTAGTAAAATGGTATCATTCCAGTGTTATTTTAATGAATGATCTATTAGTTTTTGCATATCAGTGAGCGTAGTTATGATGCAGGCTGCACCTTCAACTTCATCCGACTATACTCTGTTGTCTTTGTCATTTGATTCTGGCTGTTATTACTACGATCAACTCAAGGTACATTTCCCAGGTGTTACAATAAATGCATTTAAAACCATGGTCTTGGTTTTGTTGGTTAGGACGTCATTCTCATTACCAGAAGGTGGTAAATTCGAATATTGATTTATAAAAAGATTCGTCACATTTACTAATAACGACTGGGGCATATGAAATATGTCGTGGTCACAATGTCCTTCTTATTATCATTTCAAATTAATACCTCTTTGGCTGTTAGGATCCGGGTTTGCGTCTTCTCTGGCTTCTAACTCTAAATTGGATGACCCAGATGGTGCTGCCATCTATTAGCCAAAGTCGTATTTCCATTCTCATAGTTACTTTGAACTAACTAAGCTTGTTGCTTACAGTTGAAAATTGCCGTAAGATTTTTATACTGTCTTTAATGTTTTGGGTTTCGGAAGGACTTTTTATAGGTAGTGAACCATATTCAAGAAAGTCAAGAAACGATACGAAACATCTTTCTTTCATTGTTATCTGATTGTTAGGTTCATATTTAGTACATAATCCTCTTGCTGAAGCACGTATTTAACATTTTGTCCCAAGGTAAAATTTACATATTTTGCTTCCATTTATGAATTATTCCATGAGAACACTATATCTTGTAAAGCTTTTGATTACAACAATTTACATTTTTTACCTACGATTCCAGATTTGCGTAGGAAAATTTAACACTAGTTCAATTTGTCAGTATCTAATAGCGATAGAAATTATCTGAGAAAAAAAAAGATGCGAAATTAATAACCCTTATCGTCTCAGGAATTTTGTATCTGAAATTATTTTCCTCAGATTTTGTCGCAAATTATAATCTTTCGAAAGACTTATTTTTCTTATCAACACTAATTCATTTTTTTAGACACTCAGTTTAAATGCTCATAGAACTAGTAATAAATGTATTATAAGTGTAGAAAATTGTTTTTTATAAATTTCGTCATTGTTGATATTTCTCTTTTTAACGATATTCAGTATATGAACTCATTAAATCTTAACTTATCGATAATTTTTTGAAAAAAATTC
>JAPDSC010052419.1:0-15509 GCA_026290005.1 Latrodectus geometricus | reverse complement strand
ACCTTCTTGAAGAACAGATTCAATAACAACCTATAAATATAAAGAATGTTCAAATGACATTCAATTTAAAGTTACAAATATTTTAATTTAAAATAAAGTTTAAATAGCTGAAAAAATGAATTCAACCCTTATGTTTTTTGCAAGAAAAGTTAAAGAAAGAAGGCTTTTTAAATTTTGTTTAAATATTAAATTTTTTTCTATAAATAATCATTCCTTTGAAATAATGATATCAGGTGACAAGACAAATCAATAATACAGTTTAATATAAGATCAATAAAAAATAAATATACCAAAAATAGTTTTGGTGCTTCAAAATATATTTCATAAAAAACAACTGCTAAAAAACTCAACTTGACAATAACATGATTAAATTAAAAAATTAACTATGGATTTACAAATATAAAAATTAAAATAGAATAAAAAAAATTGTTAGAGCCATACAAAAATTTTACAAGTTTTAAAATATTTAAATAAATTAAATTTTTATTCAAATCTGTCACATAAAGAAATATTCAATTTATAATTTTCAAATACTACTATTGATTATAATCCTAGAAACATCCTCATACACTATTTCTAATATTTTGAAATCATTTTTGTAATCGATGTAAAACGCTTTAATTGCAATGATACTTTGAATCATATTGAAGCACAAAAAACACTTTTTATTAGGCACCAGGAAATAAATAATGAAAGTTAACTTCATCTCTATTAATTAAAGAGCATAAAGAGAAATATGTATAACTGCACAAATAAAAGCAAAATAATTCAAATAATATTCCTAAAAAGTTTTTTGCATTTGTAAAATATTTTTACCTTGAAGCTTGACATTGTTCTCTAAGCTATTGTAAGATTACTTTGTTTATATGATCTGTTAAAGCTGTCTTTTGCATTTGCTTTCAGTAAAAAAAAAAAAAAAAAAAAAAAAAAAAAAAAAAAAAAAAAAAAAAAAGCAGCTAAGTTAATGAGGATAATTTTTGTTCTGTTTGAAACATCATATCCAATTTTTCCTCTTATTGATTTACTTTGAGGTAAGAATTTCTATCATCACTTTCAATATTCTACTTATTTTTTATATTATTTTTCATGAGTAAACAATATACACTAATATTTAAATATTTTCTAACTAAGGGTTATTTTTTTTTTATTATTTTTTTTTTTTTAAAAACTAATTTTGAAGACTGAGTTTCTATTTTTATTTTTCACAAATTACTTTCAATATCATAACAGTTATTTTTAAATCATTTTTAATAAGAAAACAATACATTATAATTAAAAATTTTTTATTCTTGGTCAATGGTTTCCACTAGTTTTAAAGACCGGGAAATGTGTTTATAAATAAATATTTCTCACTGATTTATCTTGTTCAACATTTGTTTGCTTATTATTGGAACTCCTAGGAACAAAAAACTTATGGATAAGCATTTTGAAATTTATTTATTTTTAGTCATATATTTTTCTCTAGTTTTAAACGAGTTAAGTTTCCAATTTAAAAAAACATTAAGCATTATAAAGTGAATTAAATGAATTTTTAAATTATTTTTTATATTTAAAAGAGAAGAATTATATCAATCTGAGTTTGATTTCATTATTTTTGAAAGAATATTTCATATATTTTTACTGTTAACAGTTATATTTTTACTTCTAGAATGAATTGTCCAATTTAAAAATATTCAATTTCTTACGTACCTTATTTACTGCATCTAAAAATTCATAAACATCAATAGACAAAATCAAGCAGTTTTTGAATATGTAACTAAAAGTTAAATATTTGTCCAGGTTTGATATGAGTTTTCTATGTATATATATATAATCATATTGTAGTTACAAACATTGAAAAATTTTTGAGAACAAAAATTTGAACTCTTCAGAAAACAAGCAAAGTTATTCATCAATAATTTAAATGCATAAATGATTAATAAACTAAAAAAAAAATTAAGTAATTTTAATAATAAAATAAGGAATTTTCATGATCAAATTGTAAGTGATATCTAACATGACATGATATTTAACATATGTAGCTATTTTTAAGTAAGGTAAAACAATTAAGATAACAGAGACAGTGAATTAATTGCATAATGTAATTTTAAAATTTTACCTGAGGAATATCTTTATCTTCTACAATAACAACAATAGAAGCAGTTGGACTGTACTGATATCGATTATTGGCATTGAAAACTTGTAGTTCAAATTCAAGTGTTTTTCCTCCTTTCAAATTGATGCATGGTATTTCTAGTCTTCGACTTTTACTTCTTTCATAAATCTTATTTAAGGGTAAAAGTAATGGTTCGGTTGAATTTTCTCGATAGTTGTAGCAAATAGGATTCTCCTTAAGAAAAATATTAGGAAAATAAAAACTTCAGAATCAAAAATAGAATAGCAAACTATTATAAGAAGATAAAAAATAGCTGTTTATAATAATTTAAAATAAAATTATTATAATTAATAAACTGTAGCAATAGCAACAAACTGAAATTGTGAAGCAAAATAAATTAACACTAAAATATATTAATGTGAATAAATTTGTTTTACTTAAATTTCACACATCAAAATTTTTTGAGGCATTAAAATTTAAATATATATTTATTTATATTCATCTTTATTAAGAATAAAAAAACGTAAACACAATCACCAAATCTTAACAACCTTATTCCATCATGTGTATGGGTGAAATCCATAGAGTTTTTAACACTTCATTAAGTTTCTCATTTAAATCAGTTTAAAGATACTAACATAAAAATTTTATCGATTCATAGGCTGAACAATGTTTGAAAATTTCTATAAGCAAAATTTGGTTTATCTGATAAAAATGCAATATTTTTTCTGCAATTTTATATAAAAATCGGGCAAGTTTACTTAGGATATAAATTTTTTAAACAAATTATAACTTGAATGTATTGTATAATATTATAAATTGTAACTATATGGTATGATATAAATGACAAAATTTTTTAAGTGCATTTGAAAATCTTCCTGTTATTTTTATTAATTGATAATGAGCTGCCTTTCAAAATGCTTAACAGAAAATATTTTTCGCACAAAAATGAAAATTTCAAGAATTGCAATATGATTTTTTTTATTAAAGATCTAAATAATTTACTATATAAATTTCATTATGAGAAACTAAAGAAGCTAAGGACTAAGAGAAGAAACTTTGATTAGATGGATAGAAAATGTTTTAGTAATTCATCAATTTAAATACAATTTGAGATAAATATTTTTATAAACAAAATATTTATCTCAAATTGTACTTTTACAAATAAAACTTTTAAGAAAAAAAAATACCTTTCTTTTTCTTGCACACATAGCATTTATTTATAATGTGTACAGAAATATACAAATTATAACTTTTTAAAGAAACTTATTAAAAGTAAAAAATAATAATGAAAATACAACACAATAAGAAGTGTAACTTTTGATGGTATGATTGCCTTAAGGCAATAAATTTTATTATCATATTAATAAACATATAGTAAGTTTAAGTTAGGTTATTTAATTTAATTTGATAACTTTAAATATAGTTAATCATTTTTACAAAGTTTATGATTAAGCATAAAAGTTTAAATTATTAAAACAAATCAAATTTTAGTGAAAGTTAAATTAAGTAACAAATTCTATTTGAAATTTTAAATAAATGTTTTTATTTTATTCATTAAAAATTGGGATTAGGGTATTACATTTATTTTCAAATAAACAAGAACAATATAAAATACAATAAATTTTCAGTTTGATCATTTTTACTAAAGTAACAATTTAATTTAGGTATTTAATTTTTTCAATGGTAGTAAAATATTTAAGCAGTGAAAAATGTTTTAGAACTGAGTAAATTTTTAAATTAGTAAACATTAATTCTGATATTAACCTTGATTTCTTCCAACCATAATAATAATAAAATTCAAAAGGAATAACACAAAATAAAAATGTTTTAAGCTATTTATCATGACAGAAAATATGAGAGGTAGTAAACAGTGATTTTAAAAATATTCCAAGTTCAAAAGTATTGAATTTCAATTTAATTCAAATTAAAAAAATATTATAATTTTTTTAATTTGAATTAAAATATTAAAGGAATTGTAAAATCAAATTATTATTTTTGAAAAATTGAGAATGATTATCATATTTTTCTTATAAGAATAATTAAATATCCATAAGTCAAATTAATTTGTATAAATTTTTATGGGTAATAATTTTTTGTAATTAATAATACTATGCTCTCAATAAATAAAACTGTTGAAGGGTTTAATAGATCTTTATAATTATTTATTTTTAAAGTTATCAGTTCCTTTTATTTTCACATTCGGGGTTTGACCTCCGCACTGGACAGACGTGCCACACCAAGCTCCCGAGCTGACTCTCCAATCTTACTTATCCCTCTGGGAAACACATAAGCACTTTTAAGTGCTCCCAAATATGGATTTTTCCGCAATACCTGAACAAGGAAGAGCTTACGCTCAAGTCCTCCTTCAAGTCTATGAACAAACCGACGACTCTGAAAGGAAGCAAGAATTGCTATGTAGCCTTTACGAGCTTGTAAAGCGCAACCCGATGGCCCACCAGCTCTTCAGAGAAACCTTAAAGACCTCGAGCACAGGTGACTATACTGGTTGTGAACTGACCCCCAGCATTTCTAGTAGCCAACTCTTTTTATCAGCGGTCGAAATTGCTAAGACTTTTGAAAAAAAAACCTACTCTTAAAAGAGCTAAAAAAAATATTCAGCCAGATGGCTTTATAAAACCCCAAAAAACGGCTAGAATTTGCCCTCAAGAGGCTGAAAAAAATGATATTGAAATGGAAAACTCCTTTGAGAAGCTCTCGACCAATCAGGATCAAGAGACTAGCTTTGACCCTGCCCTCGCCGCCGCGAAGGAAAAACTTCCGCCGGTGCTTGCTCGCTATGGTGACAATCATATTGATTTCATGTCCAAGCTCAATAATGCCTCAGGCTTTAATTTAGGAGCGAAAGCAGCAGGACTTTACCTGAAAATCTTCGCAGAAAATTCAGAACAACATCGCACTCTGACAAAGTACTTTGATGTCAATGGCATAGAATATGTTTTACTACGTAGTAAAAACCAAAAGCCAAAAAAAATTTGTGATTAGGGGCCTTCCCCTCTCTACGAGTTGTGAGGCAATTGCCAACGAACTAGTAGAATTAAATTTTCAACCCACAAGGGTTACTAGACTAAGACACCCAAAAACTGGGAAACCTATGCCCTTAATTCAAGTATGCCTCATACCATCGACAGATGGCGCCACGGTATTCGAAATAAAAAAACTATGTTGCATCTCTGGAATCACAGTTGAGGATTACAAAGGACCCAAATCGGCGATGCAATGTTTCAATTGCCAGAGATTCAACCATATCGCTGAGATGTGTCAAATGAGGCCTCGTTGCGTTAAGTGTGCAGGCCCTCATAACACGAAAGAGTGCCCCTCAGATAAAGTTGATAATCCCAAATGCTGCAATTGCGAAGGCAACCATCCCTCCAATTACAAAGGATGCCAAGCTTTACCTAAGCCAAAAAGAGCAGCTATTAAATCTAACATCAATAATAATTCAGCTAGTAAAATTAGAACAGGTGTTACCTATGCACAAGCTACCGCTCCTCCCCCCCCACCCTGCTCCTAACTCAAAAACCCCTTCCATTGAAAATCTTCCCCTGGGAAGTGATTTAAAGGAAATATTTGATCTAATGAATGAAATAAAAGCTATTTTCAAAGGCATTAAAGTGCGAGAGCTTCTCAATGAACTTAAAAGTATACCCTCTCCTATAGACAAGCTATTTAAACTCACCACATATTTACAAGACCAGTAAAATTTTTATTTTTATCTCTGTAATTTTATCTTAAATTAATTTCTCTCCCTTTTATTATTATTAATATCTAATTTACTATTTTGTTATTGCAATTTAAATCTTTTAATCATGTCTTCTTAGTCAACATATGAAATTTTTCTTTAGTCACTCCCCCTATAAATTTTCAACCAATAATATGTCAGTTCGCATTCAGCTATAGTCACAAACATCTCACAGCTACAGAAGAGGGTAAGGGTCCCACAGACCTAGGAACCTCACAATTCAGGCGCTGCCAGCCGAAAGTTTTGAGTTATCAATTTACAATGCTGAAAAATTCATAGTAATTAAAATTACTTTACATGTAATTCAATTCAAATTTATTAAGAGTTACAAATTTCACAACTATATTAATAAAATAAATATAACGTAATATGAAGACTGGGAAACAGACTTCAACTGTTACATGTGAGAGCAAAGTAAACTATTTTAAAAAAGTTTATGAATGAAGTAACAACTTAAATTAATTAATCCAATTTTAATAAGAACAAATGAATGCTATAACATATAAAATAACATGAAATTTTAATATTTAATTTGTATATTATAATTAAAAATATTTCTTACATCCTCATAACATCTCCATTGATAAATCATTTGCACCCCTTTGTTCAATATGTCACTTTCTAAAACAAGCATCCCACTTTTATTTCCTACAACTCTTTTTGCAGCTCCTACATTTTAATAAAATAATTAGATTTCAATGCTTTTGTTTCAAGCACAAAAGATTTTAAAATAAAACAAATGTATACCTTTTATTCCAGACCTTAATTTGAAAGGCTCAACTCTTAGTTTAATTTGTGAGTAAGTAACATTTATTAGATTTCCAAAATATGCATGAGCAGCAAAGAATACTTCTGAATTTTCTGAAATTACAAATTATCTTCATAGTAAAATGTTAAGAAATAACACCCATATAATTAAAAATAATTACAAATCGCTTATATATATATAAAATTTTAGAAAATTAAATTACTTTAAAAATTTAAATACAGTAGAAAGATAATTTTTAAACAAATAGTTATTTTTGTTTAAATTTCCTTAAAACTTTTACTACTTTTGAATAACTCAAAATATAATAAAAAATTTAATATTATCACGTGAGTTTAATAGAAATATGTCAAAATATCAATTTTTCATTTCATGGAAGTAAATTCAAAATGTGATATTTAATCATTAATTGTTCGGACTTATATCCATTGATTAATAATCATTATACTATCTGTCAATATGGTAACTAAATATATACATATCAATAAAAATTTGTTAGTTAGATTATTTATGGGATAATTTAAAATTTTTATTTTCTGCTAAAAACTTTTTGGCAAATTAGAAAAATAAGAATATTTTTAAATTTGGTATTTTTTTCTGTTTCTGGTATAAATGAAAAAACTAGCATTGCATTTTAAAAGAGAAAAAATGATAATTGCATTGCAGAGTAATTCACATGGGGGCAGAAGGAAATTGACAATTGAAGCCTGTTTTATATTTTTCCTCAAAGCTCATCATCAGTAAAAATGACATGCTGATATATATTATGGTTTGATTTGGTTTGTTTACTGCTCAATGCTAATCTTTTGCACATGGAGGGTTAATTAGGCCGAGACTTATGGTTTAAAGAGGATTCTGAGCAACTGCAAATATTCCAGTTCAAGGTAAGATTCGATACCACAAACTGTTGAATCAAAGGCAAGAGAACTAATTATTTAGCTACAAGCTTGGCAATATATATTGTGAAAGACATGATAATAGCAATATTGCAATCAGTATAAGATTCTTCCAATGGGACTCCTGATGGTTGATGAAATTAATTAGATTGATTTTAATTCATGATGTAACTTTGAATATCTCTCATCAATGATGACAACATGCCACAGAAATTTGTCTGTCATTGTCGAATCTATCAAAATAGATATTAGCCAGTTCATACCTGTGTCACTACTGTATGTAAATGAATTGATATAGAATCAATGGAAAGAAAATTTTCTGATACTAATACAATTCTTTAATATGTCTAACACAATTCAATGACTGAGCCCAATTTCAAAGAATAATTTTCCTACAATACATCAATGGTTTATAGAAAGAATATTTATAGTTAAATCCTAGTACTTGGTATGGATGCCTAATAAGCCAAATTAACAGATTATCCCAAAATGGATTCTTTTCTATGACGAGTTTCCATCTGTGCATGAAATATTAGCAATTCAGTGGCATGGAAAATTCCAATGTGATAGGAGTTTTACCGCAATTTTAAATATCATAATGAACTTGTTTTACCAAGATTATTTACAATGTTAATGCTTGAGGAATAGACAAACTATTTCTGGAATTTATTAAGATTTCTTTATTAATAATTTAGGAAAATAGAGTAACAATTGAAAGAAAAATTATTTCTAAATTAAGAATTTACAGAATACATGAAATAATTATTTAATTTTTTTATTACAATTTGTAAAATATCAAAACAACATTTGGAATCTACATTCCTAAAACTTTTTATATTTCAGGTTTAAATCTACATAATGTAATCTACTTTTTTTATGTTAAGTTTCAAATCCACATCAATAAAATTAAAATGACTGTTTACCAATAGTCAATTTAATTTTACGACAGATTATTTCTTATTTCAATATTTTATTTCGCTTATTAATCAAGTTTGAAAAACAAAAGAAAGTAGTGAAAAAATTAAACTTTAAGATAAAATTATAATGCACTGAAAACTTATCATAAGTTGCAAAAGTATTCTCATAACATACCCGCACATTTGCATACGCATACCGTTTGGCATACAGTAAAATACAATGTTTTCCTACGATTTGATTATGCAAACATGATAAATTTTTTTCATGACTTACCAGGTAATGAATATGGTTCAATGACGTAGACTTGAGACATTTTATTTTTGAAATTAAATTTCACTTCAGGATTTGATACTGACCACATTAAATGGAGAAATTCAGTTGTGGTACTACATTCTGGTATAGAAACTTCTGCTTGCAATGTTATTCTAAAATAAAAATTCAAATGAATTTTAGTCTTAAACATTAATATCCTGAAACAGTTTATTAAAATTCATAATTATAACAATAACAAAAAGCAAACCTTTGATCAACACTAACAGATCCATCAGTCATAACATCAGAAAAAGCTGTAACAAGTGGTCCTATATACGGAACACATATTACACGATGTTGTGCCTGATATTTTTCATTTCCAGGATGTTCAGCAGTCAGGACAAAAATGTAACTCATATTGACTTCCAAAAGAGAAGCACTAAGTGTGAGAGAGGCAGACCTTATTTCTGAAATTAAAAAATAAACAAATAAATATGAGATAATTGCCTTAATAAATTTATGTTGGAAACATTTTATCAAACTGAAAATAACTTTTTAAATCTAAGTAAATCAAATTATTTGTATTAAATAAATGAATGCAATAAGTATGGCATAGTTATCAGTAAGTACATTACTTATTCACTGTATTTAGATATATTATTATTTTATCTTACATAAATAATTATTTGAAAAATAAATAAGCAAATATGATAACACTTCTGGAATTTTTTTTTTACAGGTTATCACAATAAAATTTAACATACGTTATCATGATGGTGAAATAGAGTTTATGAGATCTTTAAACTTAGTGATTGATAATTAAGTAAAAATATTAGAATTTATTATTTCATTAGTTTTAAGATATTCATAAAAATGAAAATAAAATCTCAATCTTCAATGTCATACAAAATTCAATTCATAGTCACTTAGTCAATATCAGGTATTTTATAAAAAATACACATATAAATCTATACTTCGAAGTACTATACAAATTATTAGTTAATGTGTTAAAGTACAACAGAGATTAAAATCAGATATCATTTGAGTGAAAAATGTGACAAAAAATAAAGTAAATAAAATAAAACAGCTGTTACTTATTACTGATTTAAACTAACTGAATTAGCTAGAACAATAAACCAATTAGCAAGGCATAAATGGCATGAAATTATTTTGTTTCTGAAAATACAACATAAACTATCATAAACGTTATTAAGATATATTTAATTGACAAATAAATACAAAACATTACAATTTACCTAATAAAGCATCAGCCACTGGTTTCTCAACAGGACGTAAAGTGCTCTCCTCTCTATATGCTGTCCAATAGAATTGGGCATCTCCTTTTGGAGAGCTAAAATGACCAAATAATGTAAATGTGCCACAATAAGGTATTGTAGTAGGACCACTAATTGCAATCTGCCCACTGCTTACAGGCTGAGGATACCAAGCATCAATTGTCTGAGGAAAGTAATAAAATGTTTTAAATTTCACAGTTTAGGAAAAGAAAATTTATTGATAAATATTATATATAATCATGAAAAATCAATATTAAAGCAACCATTTTAATATAAAATAAATTTATTTTATAAGTAGAAGCCATTGGCTAATACATTTCCTATTTTTATACCTTTATTTTTAATAAAATAAGTTTGAGATACACATTTTAAGCCATCTTTTAAAAGACTGAAAACTTTAATCGCATCACTATAATTTTGCTGAATCATATAAAATGTTCTCCACAGCAAAGAATTCCAATTTTTTATTTTTAAATTATTTAAGGATTCCCAATAACTTTAAACTTATCATACTCATTTTTTCTTTTTAATATCTGATTTCATCAATGAAAGAAATAACTCTAAATTTCCATATTTATATTTATTCATTTTTCCACCTCGCAGGTCTAATAATGTGATGTACTTTTCAATGAAATAAGAATTTAATCAATAAGATAAAAAAAAGTAATGAAACTTTCCGAGAAAATTAATTATAATATAAAATCCTTATAAATATTGAATTTTGTCCTTAGAAAATTAAGAAAAATCCATTAATATGTGATAGAAAATAGTCCAGAAATTTATTTTTATATAGGAAGTTGAAGAGAATAATTTTTAGACATTTATAAACTTTATTTTAATAATTTTCAGACATTTACATACTCTGTTTCTGAAGGGGGAAAATTAGAGTTATACTGCAAATTATTATACTCATAATTTACACTTTTACATAAACAATACATACCAAACTATCATTTTTAGGCAGAGCATATTTCTGATCGTCTTGCTTCAAAACTCCTTTTTTGAAGGTTACTCTAAAAGGATTTCCTGAGAAAAAGAGGAAAGTACTTCAATTGCAAATATTACTTGGAAATCTTAAAACATGAATACAGCAAAAATGAACTGCATATACAATACATCAAAATATACATTTAATTAACTGGAGCATAAACAAACAAATATTTTTTTCAATTAAAATATGGAAAATTTGTTTTAGAGCTAAAAATTTTTCTTAATGACGTATTAAAATGGAATCTCGTGACACTACATTTATTATACATTGCTTTATTAAGTTTCATATAAATTAATTTGAAATTTTCTTTATTCTTATACCTTAAAATGAAATTAAATAAATTTAATAATAATTTGATTATACAAACAGCTTTAACAGCTTTAAATAAACGCAGAAAGTAAGTTAATATTAAAAAGGGTTATTTTAAATTAAAAAAAAAAATCCCAGCAAATAATAAACTTTTTTAATCTATTTCATTTTGGAGAATAAGATTAGAAAATATATTTTGCACATTACACACAGAAAATATTTTGCACATAAAATATAATAATTCTCACCTTTTATAGGGTTTTGAACAGTTATAATAAGTTGTTGTTTAGTAGCCCACTGACAATTGGCTCCTTCTCCCAGCCGCTCTAATGTTTCACGATTTAAAATTTGAGTGCAATTACCTAAATTGCACAAATTCACAGGTCGATCAAATACTATTACAACTGCATGACCTGATAATGTAAATAATAAAATAATTAAATTTTTAACATAATTCATTTGAAAGATAAACAGAATCAAGAGGAAAAAATTACAAGGAAACAAAATGATACAGTAATGTAATTTTTAATTAATCTTTAAACCAATCAAAATCAATTTAATTCTTTCTTTTTTAAACATAATTTATAAATAGCTATTAAAAATTTTATGATTAAAATAATTCCTTATACTAATAAAACTATAGTGATTTGTTTAATTTAACTATTAAATCTGATGATGAAATACCTAAGTTTATTTTTAACACTTTCATTTTTTAATTATACAATTAGAAATATAAATACATATATTATCAATTCAGTTATTTTCAAATAATAATATTCAAAATTAACTTTATTTGATGATAATAAATTTCCACAAAGAAAATAATAAATGATTTTTAACAAATTGTGCTCAATACTTTTCAATGTAATATGAGTATTTCACACTTCTAACCTTATTAAGTTTTGAATTTTTGTGAAAACAAAAAGCAATACATATTTATCCTCTCAAATTAGTATCACATAAAAAAGTATTTAAATGATTATTTTTTTATCTCCTACAGAAATAAAAGATGCATACATAAAATACAAATAGACGACAAAAATTGAGATTTAACACAACAATGATAGATTAATGCAGACACATTGAAAAGTATGCAGTATAATAGAAATATTGTACAATTACTTCTCTATAATTGCAGAAAAAAAAGAGATGACATTAGTATAAAGTAAATAATTAAAATTTGAATTATAAACTATTATAAAATTTAAAAAACCCCAATTCATGAAATGAAAAATGAATTTTAGAAATATGTAGTAATGACACATAGTATTTGCCCTAATTTTTTAAAACTGATAATATTTTTTAAATTTATTGAATTTGAAAAGCACAGACTTTTTTAAATAAAATATTTTAGTTTCAGTTTTGAAGTCACTGGACGTAAAAGAGGCATCATAACATCCCACTATTAAAATGTAATATGTCTTTTTTATTTCTAATCCCAACATTTTTCTTTTATCAGATACAGTTACAAAAGTAACAAAATTTAAAAAAAAATTCTAATTGTTTTCAAATCATTTACACAGTTAAAATTGCATTAAATTGTTCTTTAACAGAAATACATGATTAAATCCTTGATACCTATTTTTTTTTAAACATGATATTTTGATTTTGTTACAAAGAAGAAACATAGTTTTGACTATATTTTAGATAACTTGTGTAATTTTTTTGTAATACATTTTTTATTTAGAATCATTCAATTTATTAAAGTAAAGAATTTATCAATGTGCAAATGAGACATAGATAAATGTTTATAAATTTTTTCTGTATGTTTATATAAAAATATAATGAATCATTATATTTTTATATTGCAAATTTTATGTGAAAATTATTTCTATAAAAATAAATAAAAAATTAAAATAACAATCCCTTTTGAATAATTGCCATTTCCTGTTATCAGATAATTACAAATATGGCCTTGATTTCTGTGCAATAGGTTTCAACTGTCAATGAAGCACACTATTGAAAATTTTATTATTTAATAATATACATTACAATTATATTAAATTTTAATACTTTTTTACTGAAATATATATAACTTTTACTATCGGAAATATTTAACAATTTAATTATTACAACAATAGTCATTAAATACATAAAATTTTTATAGCAATTAAATATCTGACCAATATAATGAAAATTTATTGAATAGATATAAACATCTATATATTTTTACCATCTTCAGCAATGTAGTACTTTCTCATTTCTGGAGATGATGCATAAAATTCAAGTTGAAATGTTCTTTTGAAAGTATGGATACCATTAAAAGATTGAGCAATATTCAGCTTTATTGATGATTCTGGATATGGGATAACACACGTATCTAAAGTGTTTGCTTCACTAGGAGCTAAACGTCTATTAGTAGGCCAACCTGAAAATAATATTAACAATTAAGTGTTATCCATATGAATTATATCTATGTGCAAATATACACACTTAGGTTGATTGAAATAATAAAATTAAATTACTTATTTAAAAATAAACTTAAACTAAAAAAAAAAATTATAGAAGGGAATTTTAATAATTTAGTGATGCTTAAATTATTTCTAATTAATTTAGAAAGAAAAGAATATCTAGATATTAATTAAGAAAGATTTACCTTCTCCTGAAATAATACAAGTTAAAGGCAATGGAGGCACCTTTCCTCCAGAGAAAGTAACAACCAGTTCTCGAGCACCATCTCTATCAAAAACTGCTCTTACAGGAGACATAGAGGTATATTCAGCTACATTGAATTAATAAGTAAAAAAATTCAGCTGATACATATACAAGCTTCACAAAAATACAAACAAAAATATAAATTTTTTTATTAGTATTTCTGTTCTTAAACATTAACATTCTCATAACAGAATGCAATAACATAGATTTTGGAATTATTGAATTTAAATTTTTTTTAAAAGCTAGTATATTTCAAATATTAAGAAGTTATCTACTAATTAGCCATGCATGGAAATTTTCATTACATGAATACATCTTTGCAAAAAAAAATTAAAATTTCAATATCAAAGTTTTTATTTACATTTTCAAATATATTTTATTATTAAAAATATTTCTTCCAACAATTTTTTTCAAATCACCATTAATTCAACAATTATTTAAATTATAATGTTTATCATAAATAATTTAAAATATAATTAATGCTTTAATTAAAATTATTACTTATGTATTTATATATTATACATAATACTATATGCATAGTAATTATATACTTATGTATTTTAATAAGCTCACCTTTCTGGTTCCTCAATGCATTAATATAAAAATTGTATTATTCATATATTTAAATCCAATTTAGCACATACAAATGGTAAAATTGAAAATAAAAAGATTCCAAATTTGTAAAATGAGTACTAAATTTTAGACTACATTCATTTAATTAATTTTTACGCAATTTACGGAAAGAAATAGCATGGAATAAAGAGAAATTTAACACAGTGTTATAAAAATATTCACATAAGAAAATTTATTTCAGAAACATTGCGGGAATTCTAATGTTTTAAGAAATAATTGGCATTTGTATAATTAAAACAAAATTTGCTTTTTTTAAATAATGCTTTTAATCTATCTAAGGCAAAGAAAATATTGCAGTGAAACAAACTAATAAATCTATTTAAATAATATTTCAGTAACATTAGCATTAAAAGAAACATTTGTCCCTTCATTTTAAATAAAATCATAAAACTATTGATTAAACTATAACCAAAAATAAATAACTTTAAATTATACTTTTTATTTTAAATGAATAAATTTATGAGTTTTAAAAAATACTAAGAATTTTTTTATTATTTGTATTACACAGAAATATTTCCCTCAAACTATGAAATGATATGCTTGATAGTATATTTCTAAATTTATATAAAATAAATACATTTTATAATTGAAAATAATTGCTTCTACATGCTACACATATACATCAATAATTAAAAAATAAGCCAAAATTAGAATTTAAGAACCAATTCCAATTTATTGATAATATGTTTAAATTCAACCATATTTTCCTTTAAATTAAAACTATGTATATATAATAGGATATTTTAATTAAAATATTTTTTATTGAATTTTGTTAGCAGATTTTTAATACATTATTCATAATGAAAAAAATAAGTTTTTTCTTTTAGCACCACAAAAAAACTGGACATAATTTTCCGTATGCCATAAAATTCTTTTCTAAGAAGGTTATAGCTTATGTTTATATTATTAATATATATATATATATATATATATATA
>JAPDSC010052416.1:0-22275 GCA_026290005.1 Latrodectus geometricus | reverse complement strand
GGATCTTCAATTTTTTATGAGTGGTATCAGTCAATGTATATGTGGAATATTTGTAATAATTCTAATGTATAAAAAATTCATAAAATCTTTAGCGTTAAACGATTATAGTAATAAAAATTAATTTACAGAAACATTTTAATATTTAATCTCTTTTTTTCTGAATATATTTAAATTATAACAAAATATTTCTTAAAGTTTTAATGGAATTTCACAATATGCTTTAATTATAATTAGTTATATCAAAAACAATTTTTCTTCTTTTGATTTTAAAATTTTACCTTGTATAGTTTTCACATAATACTTATCGCAAAAAAATAACTGTTGTAACAATTTATATGATTATTATATTTAAAATTTATCGATGTAAATTCTGGAAACACCAAGTAAACGAAAAACTCAATTATTGAATCCGCTTGAATTCTGTCAAAAAAAAAATATTCAGAAAAACAGTTGTAATGTTGTATGTTTGAAAAAAGTATATAATTAAATTTAAGTATATAATTAAATTTAATTTAAAATTAAAAATAAGTTTGTTTTTTTTTTTTTTTTTTGGAATAAATATATCTGTAATATTCATAAAAGAAAATAATTAAAATAAAAATTGATGAAATTCACTTTTATTCTAATATTTTAAGAAATGTGAAACTATTTTAATAAAAGTATTTTAAATTTAAAATTTTTTCCAGTTTTGTTTTCCGTTTCTTGATAAATTTAATCTACTCCATGGACATTTCTATCAATATCTAAATAATAGCACAGTTTTTATAATCGATTTATCATCTATATTATATTGGCTACATGAAATAATGCACAAGATTTCTAATATTTTTTAAATTATATGCTATGATTATTATGGTAAATAATAAATGATAGTGATTTTCATAAATTATGCTTAATGCAATAATTTTCTAATTGATGCATTTATTTCAAATTTTAAGAAACACAATTATGTGAAAAAAAAATCAAGTATTACCTTTACTTAACTTTATTCTCATTATGTAGGCTTTTCCAGATCTTAACTTTTCGAAACTTTCGCGTAAACTGACAAACACTCTAAAAGTCGACAAATATTTTGGAGTTGCTCTTTCAATTGTAAAGAATGAAAACAAAGGCGTTATTGTTGTAAGCGCGCGTTATCATATTATGTCTTTACACGAATCACACATCCTTGTTATACACCATAAAACATTAAATCTTACTTTCATTTTGTTTTTCATTAGTAATTATTTCAATGTTTTCATACAATCTAAGAAAATGTATGAAATTTTGTAAGAAATTGAAATATAAATTTGCAGTTGGTGACGTTTTTCACAAGTTTTTTTATGTATTTTAACTTATTATTGTTTTATAATTTATTAATTTCTATTTTAATCATTATGTGCTAAGACTTACTATATTAAGCAAATCTCTTATATTAGTAATTATAACTACAAAAGTTTAAATGTACCTTTTCTGAATGTTATCACTTACATGACAGATTAATATAGATACATATCAGAGATAAATATTTATATAATTAATTACACATTACAAATTTTTATTTGCTGCTATTATATATTAAAAATTTATGTTTTAATTAAATATTTTTTATTAATTGCAACATCACATAGATGTATACATATATATATACTAATAGATATAAAATCGCTAATATTTATTTTTGTTTTATTTTGAATGAGTGTATTTTAAAAATATCCTAGCTCAAAACCTCAACAAGACAAACACCTAAAAACTAGAATTTCCGAATTTCTAGCACATATTCCAATATTTTGAACGAATTTTTTATTAAAAATGAAGCAAGTACTGTGTAATCAAATGAGCAACATAATAAAAAGTGAGCTTTCTTCATTATCAAAATGTTTACATTGTGATTTAAGTTCAGAATATGATTTTAAAACACTATGATTACGATGGTAAACATATTTTCGATAGTTTTATGAATATCGATAATTTAATTTTCATCATTCTCCGACTACAAGTAATCTATGTAACAACTTTTCAAAACATTGGATTTATCATTATTTTATACTTTCATGCATTAGATAATTTTTCTTATTTTTTTTTTTACATTTTTCTCAGTTGAGATAAAAGCATGCTTCGTATATAAGTTGATTTACATTTCTGTGATTTTCACATTTTCGTATTTTTCATCTCTTAAAAGTGTTAAACATACACATTTTTTTTATATTTATCACTGAGCTTGAAATTTGATATAAGGCGATTCCAAAAAATTAAATATATTTAAATATTAAAGTTTTGGGTAAATAATTATGTCTGAAATAATTATGTCTGCTGTGCAAATGATTATTTAAAACTGATTTATTGTACTGCTAGATTTTATTAAATTACACTTTGATATTAATTCTTCATCATATAAATTGTATTTTAATTCAACGAAACTTTTCTACCTCTTCATTAAATCTGCATGCTCATTTAACTTTATTCATTACTTTTTATTTTTGCATATGTCATTCATTTTCCTCCAGATTTTTATTTATTAATTAATTAATTTCTTTTTTTAAAATTTTTTGACTATTCTGAACGCTTTTAGAGTGAAAAAGCAAAACTTTTTAATTCTTCATTGTGGTGTCATATATTTCGTATTTTTAGACTTGTTTGCTTTTCAGATAACATAAAAAAAAATTGAATATTGCATTATTTTTATATTAGTGAACTGAAAACAATTAATTTTTCAATGTTTGAAATATCAATAATCAGGATTAGCAATGAATATAATAAATGAAAAAAAAGCAAAATTTTAATTAATATGTTAATAATTACAAATGTTTTTAAAAAGGAAATTTGAAAAGTTTTGATGTAATGCTAAGATACCTTTTCTTACTTAGCTAAGATACCTTTTTTTCATGCAATTTCATAGAAAATTAAAAAATTATTAATTAGTTTATATTTTTCATCTAAAATGTTTTTATAAAAATATATTTACTTTGGCTGAGCAGAGGAGTAAAGAAGTTTTGAAGGAAATAAGAGATCATACTAAAATTTCGTAGTGCTCTTAATCAATGAACTATTTTAAAATATTTATTTTCACTTTTGTGAAAAACATTTTGTATTGTTTAAAATTGTACAGGCTTTATAAAAAATGATTAATCGTAATTTATTTCCTTAATGATGACAACAAAATAAAATCTGAAATTTATGATATTGATATAACTTTTTCATGCCTCGTCTTAGATGTTTATAATTTAAATTCTTCAAAATGCCAATAATATAAAGATCTTAAACTTTTTTTCTATTTTATTCCTGATTACTTTCACACTTTTAAAAAAGAAATATCTAATAATGTAGATATCAGAGTTTCAACCCCCGAAACAAATTTGACACAGAATTTTATACCGGTCTTTAAGCTTTATTATTCCAGAATTTTAGTTCTCCATTTTTTTAATATTCTAAATAGAGGCGGATTCTATAAATGAAGTTTGTTAACTAATTTCGAATTTTACAAGTTTGCGTTTTGTTCATTTTTTTCACATTACACTCTAAAACAACTCCTCGTGAGCTCAAATTAAAATTATAAAGTGAGAGAAAAAATAAAATCTTATTGAAACTTATATTGCTCAAGTTTTTCGTAAACCTACGTGTAGATTTTTAAATTGTTCCCTTATATACTCTTAATGTAAGTGCTCTTTATTAAATAAACACTGGTCTTCCAACAAAAAAAAAAAAATCTTATCTTTTTCTAATTTGAGTTAATTGTATGATTTTATGAAAAAAAAAGTAAATTTCAAATAAATATTTAAAAAATGGGGTAAAATTTTTTTTAACTAAATAGCCAAAAATAATTTGATTTGAAAAAATATATGTATGATTAAAGGTAAAGCCCTAAGGTTTTTCAAATATTTATATTATATCCGCATAGTGCTGCCATCTAGGAAATAATTAATAAGTTATAAAAAAACTTTTTAGACAATTTACTTTTTCTCTTCTAGGTGGCAGCACTATTTTACAAAAATCACTTGCTGTTTAATTTGGAAGAAATTGAACTATAAAGAAGGTAAGATGGTTATTGAGGTCATTAAAAACAATAAGAAAGAAATTTTAATTTTACATGGTTATTGTTTACATCAAAAATTTTTTTAATATGATATTTAGCACTCGCTGAAAACAAGTTGAAAATCTCTAAAAAATAGTTACAAACACAACTAAGGATTTTGTTAGAAACAACTTTTTTGTTGGAAATAAAAGTAATACGATTCGTCAACAGAAAAGGATCCAAGAAATATAAGATAAAGAAGAACCATATCACAAATGATGTTCAAATAAACAAGTAAAATTTTCGAATGTTTATTTTTGGTTTTATTTTTTAACTTAAAAAGCAATAAATTTTGAATTCGATGTTAAACTTTATTGGCAAACATTTAATCTTTGCTTCAGTGTTCAAATGATTGGTATTATTTTGTGGGGTATTAAATAAATAAGAAAAGTATGATTTAAATTGAAATATTAAACATTAAATATTTTTTTAAAGTATAAATTTTAAAATTTTAAATTTATTTCTATTTTTAAATAAAAATAATGTACAAACAAAAATTTATCTCTCATATTTCTCTCCTTATTTTTATTTTTACAAAGCCTTTACGAAAAAATTTCTGTTTATAAATATTTTACCTGGTAAACTTGATAGTCAATGTAAATTGTTATAAAATTATGTTATAAAATCCATAAGGGCTAATAATTCATTAAAATTCATAAGGACTTGAAAAGTTACGAAATTTTAGTCACCATTATTAAAAAATTTTACTTTAAAAAAAAAGGATTAAAATAAAGTAACAGATTCTGATTTGTTTAAATTTTACAATGGGGATAAAGTAAATACTAAAAATTAGGATAAAACTAAATTCTTTTATTCCTTGATTTGATTTTTTTTCAATGCTTTCACATCAATGTTTCTATATAAAAATTTTAATAATTTAAATTTGAAATATTTTTAAAAAATAATTTTTATTGTTATATTAATATTTCTACCACTTTTCCTTTATATTAAATAATTAAAATACAAAAATCAAAATTTTTAAAAATATTAAAAATATTTTTTTTAAATTTTGACTTTTGACTTTTATTCCTCAAGTATGCTTATGTTTAATTTCAAAGCTGGTAGAACCTAATAATTGCATTTGTAAATTTTTCAGTCTGAAATAAAATTTATATCAATTTAATACTTAATAAGGAATGAGAATATTTTGAAATAAATGTAATAATGCAAATTCCAAATCTACAAAACATCAATTTAAAAATTAATAAACTGATTACTTTGAATTTTTTACTGATATGGAGACAAAAAAACAGAACGCCTTCGTTAATTAATCACATCTAAAATTATTAAATGGCAACATAAAAATGTAAGAAATAAAAAATAAAATAGTGTTTTTTTATTCTGCTTTGAAATTAATTAAATTTTATACATTTTTCCTGAAAACAAAATCTAAACGCTATTGAAAATAAAATTTTAAGCAAATAAGATTTTATCGCAACATGTTGTAATTACAATTTATTTCAGATTATCTAAATTTTGCCATCTTTTAACAAAAGCTGCAGATACATAATAAGACATGATATAAAATTTATAAGTTTGCCTTGAGAAACGAATTCTTAATGTCGTATCACTTTTTTTAAAATTTTTGTTAGCGTTATTCTTATGTAGCAAACGGGAAAATATAAAGTATAAGAAATAATTAATGAGAATTAATTAATTCTTGAATAGTATATAATGGTTACTGAGTAACTTAAGTCATCAGTTACTTTTACCTAATAAATGAATTATCAAATTTAAAATTGTATTAAAATTTGTTCAAAAGGAAGGCATATGATAAATTATAACATTTTATTCAATTATAATAACTATGGTCCATAAGGAAAGTCATTGAATTTAAAGCATAGTTATTGACATAAATGAATGATTTGTTAACCCAGTGAAAATATAATCCAATGTTATAAAAACAACAATGAAGATTTGTATGTAAAAACTTGTGATGCTTTATTTTGATTAATAATATAAATAAATTTTATAACATATCGCCTAAGCAAGCATTCAAAATTTATTTTATTTAAATTAGCACATGAGGAAATTCATTGTAACTCAACAAATTTATAAATTATACTTAGTCATGCTTAGTTAATTTCCAAATATATATGTTTTCAGAAATATTAAAATAATGTATTTCGGTATTAAAAAAAGTTTTGCGGAAATCAATATAGTAAATTTAGTATTAAAAAATTATTATAGAGTTTCTATCTCATTTATTATAAATTATATTTAATTTAAGCAATTTAAAAATCTATATTGAATCGCATAATTTCCATATTAAATACTGGAAAAGTTATTTTCAAAAATAAATACTTTTCTGTTGAGATAAAATCTTGTAAATAAAAAATATTTTTAAACTATGATAATCTGTTAATTATAAATTAAAAGATTTCTGCAATATATTATCAGGAAATAATAAAGTAATTAATTACTGAATTTTTAACAGAAATTCTAATAATTATTTTACTTGTAAATTTCCAATCGATATGTTAGTGACTTTTTATTATTTCTTATAAAATACCATAATCTGAAAATAGTCTATAATTTAAAAAAATTTTTAACTTTTGAATTAGGGTTACTGATTTTTTCTTCCGTCATTGAAAGATCAATTTTTCAATTTTTAAAGTAATAGGTTTTTAAAAGTTTAATTATCCATATTGTGACAGTAAATCCTTATACAGAATTGTTTAAAAGGGAGTTAACGTGCTAAACATGAAGATTCCTTGGAAAACATTATGATAAAACATTATCAAATATTTTGTCAAATCAAATTTGCAAAAATACAAAATGAATACTTGGTTTTATGGTATAATTTGCGAACTTACCCTTTTCCATTCTACTTCAGGATTTAAAAAAAATAACAGAAATTTCGCTTTTCTTTCCAGCAAAAAAGTATTATCTGTGAGGGACCTTTTTTATAGTCTAATATATTGTATTTATTCAAATATGTTTCTTGAAAGAAAACAAAAAGAAATTTGAAATAGTGTAATAGTTTATAGATTACTCACGTCTGAATGAGATAACTATTACATGAGACAATTTTCTAGCATCTTTTTATGAAGCACTCATATGGGAAAAATATCATTTTGTATATCTATTTTTTAAACTAAATTCAAGTAAATCCAAAGCTTTAAATATTCCTTTATTACATAGGCTTCGTCCTTCGAAATTTTAAGTAAGAATAATTAATTGGTTATACACCTTATATGAAATGTTGATTACTTTTCATTGTGGAAATTAAAAATTTACAAACTTTAAATTTTTATTTTAATTAATGTATTTCTTATAAAGCAACAAAAATCAAAGGTCCAAAATAAATGTAGGAAACTAATTTTTTTATTAAAAAATAAAATTAGACTAGCCCCAATAAAATATTTTTATTAACATATTATTTAAATTTATTAATATCATATTTAATAAAATAGTATTTAAATAAATCATGTAATATATAAGATGAAATTTTAAAAAAAAAATTATTCCATCAAAAAAATAACGAAGTAGAAGAGTTCTTATGTAAATATTTATTTTTAAAAATGGAGGAAAACATTCATTCTGATTAAAAATTAATTTAATATTTTTTAAAAAATATGCAGAAAAGACAAACAATTTTAAAATTCAGTAATTTATTTCCTTTAAATGTGTTCAAAAGCTAGAGTTTTGTACATTTTTTCTAAATATTGCCCATCTAAAGGGAATCATACCAATCTTCAGAAGAAAACTCCAACTATAACTAAGCTATCATATTCCACACTTTATGAAATAAGATAATCAGACGATTAACTCCATCAAATTTCGATGTCAGTTAATGGCCTGTCCAAGGGAAGTGGGGTTTCCTTTTTCTCTTGGTTCCGAATCCTGGAAAGGAAGCAGTGGCTCGAAAAAAGTGGAAATACTTCGCTGTGACTTCCGGACAGTTGGCAGCCAGCAACATAAGCCGCTTAATGTGTTGGCAAATAAGATCCCTTCCCTCGTACATGTGGAAAGTCGTGGGGTTGATAAATGGTCTGCTGCCTTGATAAATCACGCTGACTACGCAAGCTTCTGAAAGATAGGAAAGTAGTGTTAAATTTATCACCAAGTTCCGAGCCATCATGGAGCTACGTTTTTCTAGCTTACTTAATAATTGTTTTATTAATTATAGTGTTTAGAGAAAATAACTACATATTCTTAAGATAACATATCTAGTTTTCTGATTATGCACAATGCGATTGTTGATATGCTCAAAATCCCAATATGATGATTGTTAAAAAAAACTCAATGTGTTCTAATATTTTAACTTGCTCTTCTATGTCAAAAGAAACCAGTTTCGATTTTTAGGTACAGAAAAAAAAAATATTTTTCAACTTTAAAATCTCGTTTTTAGCACAAAAGTATCCCAAAATTAGTTTAGGAAATTCTAAAATGTCACCAATTTCTCAAAAGTTCCTGCTTGGCTTAAGACTTAGATATGCATTTTGATAACTGCACAAAGCTAGCAATGAAGCTCTTGATATTTTTGTGCTTTGACATTGAATGAAGTGAGAAAATAAAATGCAAATTAATGTATCAAATTTTGCTTAAAAACTTATGTGTCAAGAATAGGAATACTAATCGTTATAAATGCAAGTCAACTCTGCACTTTCATAAGGCATATTTCGTACAATAACGAAGACAAGTGGTAGTGTCCAAGGAGTTGGTTTGGCATTCTTTGCTGTAGGACTTCATTGTAGGCTTATTAGCCACTGCATAAAGTCACCGAATTTGGCATTTGCTTGGAGATGATACTACGATAGTTTTAAATAGTTCAACAAGGATAAGTTTAAAGAAACTCAGAAAATGAAATTCAAGCCAATAAAACATCTGAATCAGAGCCATCTTTGCATCAAAGAGAACCTAGTTTTACAACAAAAATATTGAACAATTGGACATATTTTTAGTAGAAGATACTGGATACCGATGGCGATTACTTTAAGGACTAAATACGGCCTACAGTTTCTGCCAATCATTTTGTTAAAACCAAAAAAAGTGATAAAAACTTTAGGTTGCGTTATGATTTTCGAAAACAATTCATGCCAATACAGTTTTTTGTAAGCTTAAGAGATATAAGCATTACCTGTTAACTAATTTAAGTATAAAAAAAATTCAAAATCATAGGAAGAATGATGAATGATAGCATAATGAAATTCTTTAATTTAATTTTATAAAAACTGATAGCCTTGTCTTTTTTTTTTTTTTTTTTTTTTTTTTTTTTTTTTTTAAGTGGTTGTTTGTCTTTTTTTCGTGTGTATGTCACTTTATTTTACTCATAATTGTTCTGTGAGTTAAGCAAATAATAGTTTTCATCAATAATGTTGAATATACAATTTTGTCCACCCATCCAAAACAAGTAAATTTGTCAGGGGGATTAGCTCTTCAGTGAGCAGTTGGAAAGAAAATTTTGTTGAATATCTTAGCAGGATTGGTTATTTAATATATTATTGGAGATTTGTCTCTCTTGATACCGCTATAAAAAAATAAATACTTATGAATCATTAAGAAAAGATAAATTTATTTCATGTAAAGTAGATTAAATATTAGTATATGATTGTTTATGCAAGCAACAAATAAATCATGACATCCAATTTATGGTTAGTTTAAATCGGCAAAAAAGATTTATTTATTTTATTTTTTTCTACTTTTTTTTTTTTTTTTCGTTTTTCAAGAATAATTAGGTTTTTATTATTAAACATTTTATCCGATATTTCACGATCATCGTAATATTTTTATCAGTACATTTAAGAAAAATATGATATCATTCTTATTAAGAAAAATATGACTTAGCATATCTTTTTTACATAAGGCTGAGTTTAATTTCCTTGTAGATTTAAAGCACCAATCAGAGAACTTTAAGAACAGAATCACAAATTCATAAAAGTTTTGAGAATAAAATATGATTTAATATAATACATACTAATGAATAAAATATATATGATATTATATGTCTATTTAATAATAGAATAAATATTCAAATAATTTAGTCAGATATTTATTCGAAATCAGAATTAAATTAATCACCTCTATGAGTGCATAATTAATCTCATGTGGAAGTGAAAGCCTTCCTACACTGCAGCTGGAAAATATCTTTCTTCATCACCATTATTATTTGCCGCCAGGGAGACCGTTTTGGCGACAAGTTGGTGCAAGATTAAGTGACTGTAAATAAAGTGGTGCATAAGCATGATGTAGAAATGCGTCGACGGATTCTACTTTCTTAATGTTCTCAACTGATTGATAGCGATAAGTATTTTTAAGCTACCTCCTTCACTTCCTAAACTAAAATGAAGAGTTATAACTACTATAATGCTTCATTCCTAAATTTAGGAAAGATTTGGCACTAAATTGTAAAAATTTATTGAAATTTTTAAAATTCACGTTTTATAAGCGTTTTTAAGAAATAAAATATAAATTTTAGTAAAAACAATATGACAGTTTGTATGCTTAAGAAATTCCAGTTAAATTGCCCTTTAGGTCCCCTACTTCGCGAACTCGCGAATTTGATGCGCTTTTTCGCGCATACTCATTAATTACTCTTTTGTTTTAGCCTTTTCATTGGTCGCTAATTAAGTTTCACTTTGAAATAACGGTAGAATTTTCGCTATGGCATCGGCGATTTTGAAAACGTGCCAAGTAGGGGACCTAAAGCGCATTTTCACCGAAATTCCAAGTGAGGTAAATTTTGAAAGCAGTGATACGAAACAAATGTAAGAATAATTTCAGTACTTTTAAAATATACAAAAAAAATTTCATATCAAATTTAGTTAAATTCAAATAATTTTTCTTTGATAATGTAAAAACATGTAAATTATTTGATTTTTGATCAGTGTTATGATTATTATATTTTCAACATTCAAGTTCTTTCGATGCAAATAAACTTGTTCTTAATAAATTGTTTAATCAGTTTTTCTAACTCATTTACCTGGTGTTTCTTTCTTTCGATATATTTAAATTATAAATATTTCCGCTTGTCTTCAAAAACATAATGTTAATACCACAAACAAATTATTCCAATATAAGTTTAAATACTTCAACTGTGCTTTATTTTAAAAATCTTAAATACTTAATACTGTCTTTTTCGGCTTTACATTTTATCCTATTACAGTTAATATAAGCAATTAATTTGAAAACGTAACTTTTTGAGATAATGGTTCAGTTATTTTCAAAATGTTGGAAACATTACTTGATTTCTTTTTTTTTTTTTTTTTTCTCTTTTTCTTTTTTTTTTTTGTAATTTTATAAGAATGAATAATCAGACTAATATTGAATAATTATTATTCATTATAACTGAAAACATTTAATATTACCATTTCACATTCAAACCAAAGAGCCATTTGTCTGTAAAAAATAAATTAAATTCTTAAAAGAAGAATTACACATGATCCTTTTTGTAATCTTGTGATCAAAGCATATAGATACCAATTTAACAGCAACGCTAAAATTAAAATTTTAACGCAATCTTTTAAAAAAAAAAAAAATCATAAAATACTTGTTTTTTTGTTACAGTTAAGATCTTGTGTACGGTACGTCACTTTATTTTACTTATAATTGGTCTGTGAGTTAAACAAATAATAGTTTTCTCCAATAATGTTGAATACACAATTTTGTCCACCAATGAAAAACAAGTCAATTGGTCAGTGAGATGAGCTCTTCAGTAAGCAATTGGAATGAAAATTTTGTTGAATATCTTACCGGGATTGGTTATTTTTTTTATATTCTTTGAGGTTTTGTTTCTCGATAACACTATTAAAAAGTAACTACTTATTAATCGATCATTAAGTAAAAGATAAATTTCTTTTATGTAGCATGTAAAGCACATTAAATTTAACTAATATTTGATTGTTTATGCCAGCAATAAATAAATCAGTACGAGATTGTATCTATTCAAAGATGTGTGTACATATATTTTTTGTACATCATACGCATTAATATTTCAGAGCAAAAAAGTTTGAATACTGACTTATGAAAATTTTGTTTTTATTTCTCAGTATTTCAAAATCATTTTGTCACATTATCAATGCATTTTTGTGTACACAATGTCAAATTTTAATCTTGGTACATGGTATCTTTTAAAAATTATTCTGTAGAAACCAATCTTTTTATAAAAATTTCCAATATATTAGTTTGGGAAAAAAGAAATCCATTATTTTTATGTGAACTTTTTTTTAACTTCTTTCAGATTCGCTTTGTAAAAAGGTTTAAAACAGTTTTCATGTAGATTTTTAGGTCTTGTGCGAAGCTATGACTGCTGACAAGTTTGATAATTTTTGATATTTTATAGACATTCTCGACGATGTTGTATTCATGCGAGGTGCATCTTTCGCATCCAAATACCCAAACGGAATCGACGAAACCAAAATTGTGCGTAACTGGTTGTTACAGTCATATATAGGACGATAAACACCTTTCACAATTTTAGCCACCTGGTTAGCATTTTTGCCATTATAAAAGAAAAACTAAATGTATCGAATTTTCTGTTTGTTGTCTTCTATTTTTAAAACCTTGTACTCGTAACTGAATTCATCAAACAAAAAACCGCAAGAGAATATTTTAGTGTCAAATGTCACCTTTCCAATGAGCATAAATTTGAAATTGTTTGATAGATACCTCACGAGATAGCGATCACTACAGACGTCTACCGAAAAAATAATGGATAACTTTTTCCCCAAACTAATATTTTATTGTGCGTTACATGGATTATTACAAGACAGAGATAACCATGGTATCAAGCAATTTCCAATGAATTCTAGCAATGCGTAAGTTGACACAAGTCGTTTAACCATAGCTGAATAGCTTGAAAGCATTGCATCATTTTCGTCTGATGACTCGTTCGATTTAAATTCCAAAAGACTTTTAAGAACATTTTGTGCGTAAACAATTGATTGTTCCAAGTACACAAAAAACATAACATTGAGTGCTTCTCTGTAGCTTGAACTCTTTGAGAATCAAAATGAAAAACATTGTTGTCGCACATTTTATTGATAAATCGATTCCATGCGTAAAGGCCAAAGTATCGGTTTGAAAAGTATCTTTCATTGACTGGAGCCATTAGCATATTGACAATAGACCAAAAGAAAAAGCAAAATAAAAAAGACAAGACAAAACATCCACTTTATGAATAATTTAAATCGGCGAGGACGGTTTGTTATTATTTTCCTTTTAATATTTTATTTAATCTTCTAAATAGATATTAACATATTGTAAAAAATATATAAGTCGATATTTATTTACTTTTTGCAAGGTTGAAATGATGACTTCAATTTTTTTTAATGAAGAAATGCTTAAAAACCTTCTTAAGGAGAAAATTATGTGAAATGTAAAATCAGTTGAAGAACTAATGTTTGTACTATTTTATTTTTATACAATAATGAAACTTTTATGGCAGTATTTTCATTCAAGATTTGTTTTGTAATAAAATTTTCTTGTATGAAATATAAAAACAAATTTTCATTTTGATTTTGTTTTTTAAATTACGATTAAAGAATAGCTCGTGTATGCTGACTTTGTCAAGGTGCTATATAAGTGAATATTAATATAAAATATTAATTAATTTATATTAATAATTGACAAAATGTTACATATGGATTCTTTACATTTTTTACTATAAATATATATTTATTACCCCAGTACAAACTTAAATTTAAGTATTCAGTGCTTTTAAATTTTTAGTTTAGTACAATTCTATATAATTTTTCTTATCACCATGTTCATCATTCATTTAAAATACTTGTGCGGTATTTTCTTTAAATTTATTTTTTCCTGGTATGCCTTACCGGCTTATTACTATACTATTTTTTATAACCAATACATTTAGAATTTTATTTTGCCGATCTGACATTTCTATAATCAAAATCGAATTATTAACTTACTGAATAAACTTGCCAATTCGTCAAAGGGGGTGTATCTCAAGTGTTTAAAAGCACCACATTCAGATACTCAAACTCTGGTGTCTGATAGTTTGGGTTAAAACTATTAATGTCCTTGGTATTATAGTATGGTTATTTTTATTAGTAATGACAATGAATTATTTAATTGGAATATCTTTATATTTTATCTATTCTTAAATTTTAAACTTAATTTTTGTTATGTAATTATTTTATGTTTAGTATCAATAAGTTAAACTTGCTATTTTTATATAACCCTAATTATTGGCATGATATTTATTTCTTATTTATTAAAGGCTCTATTAATTGAATGAAATTTTTTATAGGTATTTAAACCAATATAGCTATCGCTTCTTTAACTGCATTAAAATTTAATATTTGTATTTCTGTTTATCATTATAATTATTTGGCAATGAGCCTAATGGTGGGTAATGGTAACATGATATTTAAACTAGTGATACTTATGATACACAGTTAAACATGATACTTAATACACAGACACTTAAACCGTGGTAGAGATTGGTAATATTCAATTTTTCAAGACATTCATTAATATCTAAATGTGACTGTATTTTTCATTGAATAATAGGTATTCTTTTAATTTATAATTTAACTATATTCCAAAATATAAGTCGATTGAAAACATATTTCAGACAAAATAGATAAAAAAAAAAGATATTTTTAAAATTTAAACATGGTCAATACCCACTCGTACCAAATTTCTATTTAAGACAATGTATTAGGTTAGGGAAAAAGAAATCCATTATTTTTACGTGAACTTTATGTAACTTCTTTTGGATTCATTTTGTAAAAAGGTTTAAAACAGCTTTCATGTAGATTTTTAGGTCTTGTGTGAAGCTACGACTGCTGACATGCATTCAAGTTTGATAATTTTTGATATTTTATCGACATTCTCGACGATGTTGTATCCATGCGAGGTGCATCTTTATCATCCAAATACCCAAACGGAATCGACGAAACCAAAATTGTGCGCAACTGGTTGTTACAGTCATATATAGGACGATAAACACCTTTCACAATTTTAGCCACCTGGTTAGCATTTTCGCCATTATAAAAGAAAAACTAAAATGTATCGAATTTTCTGTTTGTTGTCTTCTATTTTTAAAACTTTGTACTCGTAACTGAATTAATCAAACAAAAAACCGCAAGAGGATATTTTAGTGTCAAATGTCACCTTTCCAACGAGCATAAATCTGAAATTGTTGATAGATACCTCACGAGATATCGATCACAACAGACGTTTACCGAAAAAATAATGGATTACTTTTTCCCCAAACTAATATTTTAACAAAAAATCTGCTTTACATCTAAATTGTGACTTACAAATCCCTCTGACATTCTTCTACAAATAATTCCGGAAATTAATTAAATTACTCTTTAAAACTCAATTAAGTTACTCATTTATGACATCTTCTGATTTTATTTTTCATTAAAAAAAAAGATGATTTAAAAAAATCTGATTTGTTTTAGCTCTTGAAAGCTATTTTAAAGTGTGTGAATCATGCAACGTAAGCCTACGAGTTGTGCGGGAAAATGAAAAGAGAGCATCAAGTCCATTGGACTGCGATTGACACCTAGTACTCGTTTACTTGAAAGGAAAGGGTCACTCCGGACCGTCTGCCAGCTATCCGGGAACAAAGGGGCAATCACGATCCGGCATAGGGAAAGTTTCATGAAGACTACCCCATTAATGAGTTTTCTATAGGCCTCCTCCGATTCATTTGTTCTGATACGCGAGCTCTGAATTGATCGCAATTACGAGAAGAAGGCTACCAGCCATTGACCACACATTCCGCTCAGGACGCCAGGGGGCTAAGTCAGCATGAATTCCCTTGATGCACCCTGGCTGAAACAAAAATAAGGGCATTTTTTATTTATAAAATGGCAACACTTATAATGTCTCACTGTATTTTATTCTTACAATATGAAAAAAAAAATCCATTTTCTTCTATTTTTTAAAAAAGAATAAGAATATTTTTATATTTTAAAAACTTTAATAAATTAAAATATGACTTATTATTTTTATAAAATTTAAAGAAATAAATCAATAAAGATACTTGAGAAATAACAATAAATATTTTTAATAAAATCCATTTAATAAACTGACTTTGAAAAGTTGTCCAATACTAAACATAACTAAAATATTCAATAAATGAGAAAGTGTCGTTACAAGATATCAACAAATAAAATTTATCTGACAACGAGCAATTACAAATAATTTTGATAATTTTATTATTTTAAATAAAAAAATCAATGCAAAATTTCAAAACATACTATATATCAAATAACAAAAATGTTTAATTGAATTATACATAGTGTTTATTAAATTACATTCGATATTCTTAATGAATTTCAAAGTGGATGTCTGCAATTGTCTGATTTTCTTAACCAAATACGGTTATATATTGTACCTGTTCCTTAGTAACTTGTTTCCAATACCTGTTCCTAATTATTGTTTCAACATTTTTCATTTAATATAGCGGTGATTTTTGTTCTTTTTTCCAGTCTGAATAAAAAATAAGATTATTGAGTAAAATAAATCACATTCCTTAAACAGAAAACGTGAGGATTTTTGTAGTTTAGAAAAAAATTTATGAGACAAGATACGTAAATAATAAATTACGAGCTAACCATTTTTTTTCCCCTATTTGTAATCAAAATACATAAAATATCAAACCAAACTGAAAAAAAATAGCTTTATTTATATATTTCTATTTACAAATCAAAAATAGGAAGTATATTGCGTAAATATTTACGTGATAGAATTTAAAAAGAGGTGTGATTTTAAAATTGTATTTTTATAATATTCTGATTAGGTCAATACTGGTTATAGTTAGTACTAATACAAATAAATAAAAAAAATTTTAAAAAATGGCAAATTTAATATCCTTAATCACCTTACGAATGCAGAAAATTAATGAATTTTAATATTTTCATGCCCTTTATATATATGTATATAATTCAGAAATAATTTATTTCAAAGACAAGAAAGAGAATTTAATTTACAAAAATCGCTTGCAAAATAGTCAAACATGAACATTTGACAACCTGCGCACGTTTCGACGTCATAGTGAATGGCGTTCGACATGCACCATTTTGATTCGAAATTCCCACTCTCTCCTTCTTTCTGTGTTGTTACGCATAGTATGGAAATGAGCGGTCTGTTGAAAGAGGAATCGGGTCTTGGTAGTAATCGAGTTCTTTCTCTCTTGCTAGAATTCACTGTTGAATGCTCAGAAGAGGTAGCAGCGCCTGCCTGTCATTCAAAATGCTAGTCGTCATTAACTAGTTGACTCATGACATCTTTTCATGGAGCCTTGGGTCAGGGAAATTATTATGTCATCATTTTATTCATTTGGAGATAGAGATTTTTCGCTTACAGTTAGTTGGATTCAACAATTTATTCTTTAGATAGTCAACAACTTCTACTTTCACTTTTACTGGTGGTAAAAATTGGCGATCGGAATTCAGAGGTTTAATTCAAGTTAAAATTGCTTCCAATTTAAAATAAATTTTCATTTGAAAAACATTCTTCATTCTTAAAGCATTCTTGTTTCGTGACATAATTATTTTAATTTTTTATTAAGAAAAATTATTTTATTTGAATTCAGTTATCCTGAAATAATATTGTAAAATAAAGTTTATTATATAATTTAATAATAGCTTCAGCAAATTTTCAGACAGACAAGCAGGAATTGAGATTTAGTCCCCTAAAAAGAAAAAGAAATCTAAATATATTGTGAACATCAGTAATATATTAAAAATCTATGAACTGCAATAGTTTGAAGTTATGATTTAAGGCATCAATTTTATTTTCCTAGAAAAGTTTGAGGACATTATGATCAGTTGATATACTGATCATAAACATCTCTTTAAACTCTCTTTTTAAAAAATGTTTAATATACCATAGAACACTTTGAAAAAATTAACAATTTCTTAAATACAAAAAATTATCTTTAATTGCAGGATTTAAAACTTCTGAAATTTCTCTAGTTAAAATTTTATGAAATAATCTATGGAATTCTTTTGAACAGTTTATTCTGAAAGAATTTTAATTTAATTTCCATAAGTGAAGTATTTAAAAACACCAGAAAATATATAGTATTCATAAAAATGCCCTGAAACTCACTAAAATGTCCAAGAACAATTAAAAATCTTATTTAATTTTTTTTAAAAAAAACTCAATTTAAAAAGCTCATTAAATGAAAAAAATTGCAACTATTGATGAATTACCAAACAGAAATTTCAATCATACAAATCTATTGTTATCTCATTAAATTTTGGGAATTTAATATTAGTTAATGGAAAAAGGAATACATTATTTTTACGTGATCTTCAAGGCTTTATTTACATGTTTTTGCAAATTAGCTTTGCGCAGATGATTTGAACCTGTTTTGTGCAGATCTTTAGCATCTAGATAGCTAATCTGCTAGTCAACTTCGGTCATTTTCGTTTTATCGATATTTTCGACGGTAGATCTACCTGTGCGAAGTGCATCTTCTGTGCATTTCATCGATTCCATTCAGGTATAAACATCAAATATACCTGAATGGAATCGATGAAACCAAAATTACACGTAATTAGCTGTTGCAGTATTGGGACCATAAACACTATTCCCGATTTTCAACTGATTGGCTTGTATTTTGGCATTTATCAAAGAAAAACTGCGAATGTACTGCATTAATCAATAAGTACAGACACATGGAACATGTGAGTATAAGTATACATATAGGTATGTGAGTGCATGTGTATGTATATTTTGGAACCGAAACTGAATTTTATTTAAAAATTGAAAAAATAATGTCTTTAGGAACTCGATCTAAATTCTTAAAAATCCATCAGTTAAAAACAGTTCCAAAAGTGGTTTCAGTTGCCTTGTTGGGATGTCGATTCTCGATAAAATAATTCTTAAGAAAGATTTAAATTTAAAAATATCAGTAAAAGGTTGATAATGCTTTTTTATGTTAACTAACTTCTGTTTCTTCTTATTTCAATTTTGGATAAAAAAAATAAATAAATAAAAAATCAACTCATTAAAGGAGGAATTATAGCAACCAAAATCAATACCTTCTGAATCATGATATATTTTGAAATTCAATTCCCATTTTGCAAAGTTCGTGCAATTTTTAGTTTAAATTTAAAGCCTCAAAATCAACCTATGTATAGGATTTTCAAACCTTTTTATATTTTTTAGTATGTTGCAAAATTCAAAAATGCATAGATAGTATTTTCTCTGTCTAGATAATGCAGTACTTCCCAAAAAAGTTTGGATACAACCTATTATGAAATTTAAAACACTAACTGGATTTTATTAATTCCAGTTGAAGCATGAAAACTCAAATAAGCAAATGAAAACTTTTAGAAGAAACTTATCAATTATGATCAACAAATCATGATTTATTATTTATAAATTTATGATTAATAAATCAAATAAAAATTACAATGTGAAATTTAGTTCTAAAATCTTTCGTCCTCTTAATTTGGAATTTAGTTTTAAATTTTAAACTTGTCGTTCATATTTTATTTTTTTCAAATTCAAAAAGATTTATTTTAGCAGAATTATACATTTAATTCTTATTTTGCAACGTTTTGAAATTTTGTTTCTTTAAAACTCAGAAAATGTATCGAATTCTAAAAATAATTATAAGACACTATGAGATTGTACAAATTTTGGCGACAAAATATCACCAAGGAAAGTAACCTTTTAACAATTTGTGTTCTTTTTTATTCTTAGATTGAAAATAGATGCCTCGAATACACCCAAAAAAAGTGTTTTTCCATATCCCACGTACAGAACATGGTTCTTCCCCTCTCACGATTTCCATTTCCTTCTGAGTGCTTTGTGGAAAATTCTATTTCCCCTTCTGCATATTCAGGAATTTAAATTTTCCGTCTGAATGTCTTTACAGCGCATCAAAAAGCACGAAAAGTGTTCGAAAGTATGGCGCCATTCTCACCTCAATTTGTTTATAAGAACACTTGTATCGAAGCGATGGAACTGACAATGAAATGGCTGCAAATAGGGAATATGATAAAGCATTTTTTCCCTTTTACGGACCGAATGTTCCCTACAAATTTATTTGTTTCTGCATATTCAAATTGAAAATATGAATTCGTAATTTATTATAAAAGAAAATAAATTGAAATGCCATCAAACTTATTCTTGGATGATTATTTACGTCTTTTATTTCTTAATGTGATTTATATCCTATGCAATATGTTTTTTATTGTTTTTAAGTTCAATAATTACATGCTATTTATTTACCAGAAAACTTTAATAATCCAACATGCATACATGTTCATTTTATATTTTTTGGTGATTCAAACATATATTTCAAATTAATGTCAACGTTCAATTAATTCTTATTCATAACTTGCAAATTATTGTCGCAAATTATGCCCGTCACCCCATTTTTGGGTGTATCATAATTATCTTTAAACTATTTTTAAATTAAATTTTCGCTTTAAGTAAAGATTTATGAAAATGCTCTTTAACCTTATAATTCATGGTAATATTTTATTTTGTTTCCCCTTTTTTTCAGATACCTAAAATGAGGACACTTAATAAAATTAAAAAAAAAAAAAAGAAGAAGAAAATAACCATTTAAATCATCCTTGCCGATTTAAACTTACCATAAAGTGGATGTTATGATTTATTTATTGCTTGCATAAACAATCAAATATTAATATTTAATGTGCTTTACATGCTATTTTTAATAGCAGTATCAAGAGAGATAAATTTCCAATAATATATAAAATAACAAATCCCACGAAAATATTGGCCAACATTTTCTTTCCAACTGCTTACTGAAAAGCTAATCCCACTGACAAATTCACTTGTTTTTGATGGGTGGACAAAATTGTATACTCAACATTATTGGTGAAAACGGTTATTGGTTTAACTCACAGACTAATTATAAGTAAAATAAAGTGACGTACACATGCTCTCAACTGTAACGAAAGAAATAACCACTTTATGGTTTTTAAAAAAAAACTGTAAAATATCGTAGTTCTTTAATAAATATTATTCGATAGTAAAAAATATTTTATCTTTTTTAATAAATTACTGATATGTTTTATTAAAAAGTGGTATTATACTCTATATTAGATTTAATTTTAATATATCACTGAAAACTCATATAATGAATATCCGTACCACACATGGAAAATGAGAAAGATCATTAGGAGACGTTAGGAGACCTTTGTGGCTAGGTAAGTTAGGACGTCGTTCTCATTATGAGGAAATAGTGAGCACTAACCCCGACTCACTTGAAGACATGTTGTTCATTAAGGAAGCATGAAGCACGTAAAATATGCCTTGGCACAATGTCGTCCAAGTGGAATGATACTTCTGGGTTGACAAGAGAAGTGCATAGTTTTCTGCCTTATCTCTGTTTCTAAATTACAAGATAAACTTTTGGGGACCACATGGGTAGGTTCATTGTTTGATTTAATACATAAAAAATGACGTCATCACTTCCGCCCCTTGTAGTACTTTAAAGGGAAAATTCTTGTCGTCGGCCATTTTATACCACAACTTTGAGTATCGCTAGATTGTGTTTTGTTTAATAATTTTCAATATTAATGTAGTATGAAAAAAGTTGTTTAATTTTAGCTGAAACAATCACTATATGAATGTAACGTCTCTTCTTTTGCCTGAATTAGTTTTCAATACTTTTTTTTTTTCAAAACTGTTTTATTAAGGGAACATAAATGAAAATATTTGATAATAAAAATAATACTAGAAACTATCAGAATTGAGTAAAATTTTATGTAAATATATGTGATGTCACTATAAGTAATGTTATAATATGTGCATAAGTAATCTGAAAATATATATAATGTTAGTGTAAGTAAAGTTATAAAATGAAACAAAAATACAACTATTGTTGAAATATAAAAATAGGTGAAAAAATTTTAGATGGTGTTTCGCTTAAAATTTAATGACAAACATTCAAAAACAAATTGAATCTCTTCTGATACTTATCTGTAACAATCTTTCTTTAAGTGTAATTAAACGTTACTTTGTTGGTAAAATAAGGTTTTTGAGTAGCAGTTATTTCGCTGATAAAATTGCCTTTGCTATTTTATCATCAAATCCTAAATCCTTCATTATAAAAAATAATTTTTCAATCCATTTTATTGGGGATTTAATTACATTGCGTAAGACACCTTTGAAAATATAAACAACGGGAGTTAATTGCTTGTAGTAATACACAATATGAGATAAAATGGACTGCCCTTAATTAAATATTTGACAGAAAGTGTAAAACATCTATGCCGAATGTGTATAGAAAAGGGAAAAGCAAAATTTGT
>JAPDSC010052410.1:8328-20773 GCA_026290005.1 Latrodectus geometricus | reverse complement strand
ATATATATATATATATATATATATATATATATTCTTGTGACATATTATAGACGTTAGAGAATGCTTTGCAGAGGACGCAAGTTATTTCTAAAAACTACTATCATATTGAAGATGGTCAAATCCATGACATAGAAGTGACGCTAGTGGTTTTTCACTGCAGTTTTATGTATTTTTGTAACACACACATATTTTACCTTGCACTACATCTAAAATACCAATGAAGGCTTTTTTTTTTAAACTAATTCCGTTTTAACAAAATCCTATATCCCATGTAACAATTCGTCTCCATGACTCCATTGAAACTTAAATTGAACTAGAAATGATTCTGAATAGTATAGGTTTAAAAAGATATATATCCAGCTGTAGTTAAAATAAAATCCTTAAAAATGTAATAAATAATCTTAAAAATGATTTTTTAATATTGTACTAAGCAATTTTAATGCAACATGAATGAATCAATATGAATTTATTTTAAAGTAGGTATATGGTTATTTTTTAATTCTTAATAAATAGGTATTTAATCGATAAGTGAAAATTGATAAAATATATGTACTTAATCATATTTTTAATTTAAAAATTAATATTCAATACTATATTTTGTATTGATACGTTAAAAAAATATATTTATTGATAGCTCTGATTAGAATGATTTGAATTCCATTTTATGTCATGGGTATCAAACATCGGGTATACAAATTTATATGAGATATTTTATTTCATAAAGCCAAATCAAAAAGTAATATGCAGAATTTATTGTTTGCTAACTTACCACAGTATAACTTTAGATTAATTACTTATAGTATAAAAAATATAAATCACCCAGAAAAGACAAATCGCTTGGATTCTCGAATAAAAAGTTTAATTAAAAAATAGAATTTATTCTAAAAATATTCCTTTTTAATCTAGGAAAGGCATAACAAAAATTTGTATTTTACTTTTTAAATAAATATTATCCTAATGTTATAATTATATTCAAATTATATTCTTATTGAATTTTATGAGCAAGAAAACTCTTTCTATTTATATTTATGCTAATATGATTATAGGTTTTTCAAAATGCTTTTGAATTGTTCAGCAATTTTGGCTCAAATCAATTAATCGGGTAACAATAATTATCTATATATTTCCATCTCAAACAAGAAATAAAATTATTTCACAGAATCAAATCACATGCTATATTTTACATAAGCATTCTTTTATAATATTGCAAATATACTTCCATCTTACACATGTAATGAATCTCATTTTATAAACGGTTATCTTAATCTCATGAAACATCCTTTTTACTTGTGTAACAATCAATTTTAATGCTATTTTCCTTACCCATTACATTGAGCTCCCGTTCAGCCTCGACAGACTGGAAAGAAGGCGCCTCCGCAGAAACTTCGCAGCGGTATGTTCCCGTGCTGTTCAGGTCCACACTTCGAAGAAACACTGACCTTTGACCCGACTTCGACAGCTGCAAATGCCATTGGATTAATAAAGTCAGTTGTTTTGACCGGTACTTAATAGATTTTTTGAAAGATGATGCATTAGCCCAAAATAGTATGCACATCATATTTGGTGTAAGAGTACACACCAAATCTTGTAATTACATTTATATAAAATTAATTTCAATTATTTAATGTACAAAATTTAAAATTTAATATGATATGCATATTAATAATTAATTATTTTGATTAAATTTTATTGTACAGCTAAAAAGTCTGATTTTATTTATTGCACACTTTGTTTACAATATTACATACATCAAAAAATATACGTCAATAATTAAAATTTGCAGAAATCTTGATTTTAAGAAATACACAAATCAAAGTAAAATTTTATACTATTATAGGGAAACATTAACAACCCCGTTTTGATATATATCATTTAAATAAAGAAGTTTCAAATAAAACTATTTGTGCTAATACTTTAATGGTAGATATTGTGACCACTTAGCCACAGTAATCCCTAAAAAGGGAATTAAGCGACAATCTTCCCTATCCGACGGAGAATCAAGCTTAGTCATCAACTGGATACGGTCTCATGAAGATCGTACTATCACTAGCCAATAATGGTGTGAAACGAATTAGAATTGGACTTAACTAGAGAGAATTAGTTTTGTATTACTTAGATTGTTATAAATTTTTCAAATAAAATGTTAACACAGAATGAGATTTGCTTTTATAGGGATAATTACGCTAGTAGAATTCTGATACGATAGGTGTATTCTTTTTTAAAAATATTTTTAATACGTTGAAATCAATAAATTTTGTAGTCAACTTTTATCACAAGTAAGCAAATAACAATCTAAAACTATAATTTAATGCTCAAAAAACGTTGGATTTAGAAAAAACGTTGGAAATAAACTTAGGTTTTTAAATAAAGCTTTCAAAATACTTTTAAGTAAAATATTTTAATAGCCATTTATTAAACTTGATAAAGTAACTATTTTTATTAAATACATATTTACTTACCTAAAATAGTAACATTTATTAAAGAATAATATATATAAAATACATATTTCGAATAGAATTAATTGAAAGTATTAAATAATTATTACTTTGCTCAGAAGATGGTAACATAATTAATATAGCGGTAATTTATAAAATGAGTATATACTTTTTGTTACTTTTACTCATCAACAATTTGAAATTTGTGATCTCACAGTAACTATTAAATTGACTATAATCTTAGTATATTGGTTATTATAATCCCAGACAAATTCAATCAAATTTTTGGTATTCAGCAACATATTTATATCACATTATCTCTGAAATTAAAAAAAAACAACTTCGCTTTGATTGTTTAACGTTTTTACAGAATTAAATAAAGTTTTTTCTTATTTTTTTAAATTTACAAAAACATTTCATAGATAAACTGACAAAACATTTTAAAAGCAAGTCAGACATATTATTTTAAAAAAACGTTAAAACATTTTTACATATTTGTTGCTAGCATATATATAAATATCACACAAGACTAGGGAATTTTTAAAAAAATATTTTAGTTCTCTCTATCAAACTTTGGAGAGAATCCAGGAATCTAAACAAAATTACTTTTATTTTTATGAATATCCTTTCATTCAAATAATCCCAAAATATGGATGAAATCTTACATTTTCAGAAATATTATTTTCGATCCCTGAAGCGGAAAATGAAGCACAATATTTCTATCATCACATAGCATTCGGTGGCTGCTCTCGTTTATTAGATGTAGCGGTCCGGTGCGTTGGCTCGAAATCTGCGCCTTTGCTGTTTTACTTTATTATGGCTAGATAGCAATATTACATTTTCAATTACTGTGGATTTATTACAGTACCGTAATTGTTTCTAATTATTAATTAACTCAAGCGATAAATATTAGAAAAATTCCTATTTCTTTCTTTAATATGATGATACTATAGTTTTCATGAATGTCGTATTTATTAATTGTGCTAATATAATAGTTTATTAGATTATTGTTTTAAATTAAGTATGATAATTATGAGATACATTAATTGCATAAAGATTGGGGCTTTCATAAATATAAACAGTCAAATACTTTCCAATTTGTCAATTCAAATAGAAGTACTCTTAAAGAGGAAGATATTTATGATGCAAAACTTTAGCAAAGTTTTTAAGATTAGTGTCCTATACAAGCGCCGTGCAGCAAAGATTACAAATAAAGAAATAAAGCACACCAATAATTTTAGATTTTCAGAAAAATTGTAAATTTTAAACAAAAACACCATTATGTGCTAGTTAGAGATTCATTTGCTTAAGGTTATCGTAAGGTTACTGCAAGATTTCATAAAGAAATCTGGTCTTATGCTTATCCGTTGAAACAGAATTATGATTAACAAGTTTTTTTTTTCCATTCTCGTTTTGTAACTTTTAAACAGATAATTTCTCAAACTTATACAATTTATGTTAATACTATCATATGTTTGATACACAATAATTAAAATCCTTATTGAATAGGTGTTTTAAATTTAAAATATATTGATTGAAATTTGTATTTACTGTTATAATCTAAGGAGTAAAAATTATATCCACTATTATACACTGCCCTCCAAAAGATGAAAAACAACATGTTTTCGAAGATCATTATAAAACAATAACACTAAAATTAAAATTTATAGTTTATATAAATAAAAACAAAAAATTTATTAAAATTTATGCAAAAGCGCTAGCTACCACTTTTTTTTATAAAAAAAGCAGAGAAAGAAAAATATGCAAACATCAGGCTTTTGTTATTACGATTGTAACTTTTGATGATTTTCAACTTTTGTCAGATTTGTTGACAATAGTCAGTGAGGTCCCAAATGTGTGAGAGAAGCCGTTTGCCTGATTTGCTAAGGAGGCGAGTGGTCAGTTGAATGGAAATGGGGATGTCGCAGGTTGATGCTGCTATGCGGTTTAATGTATTTCGCAGTTTTGTTCAACATCCCTGGAACCAATATCAAATGGAAACTTCTGTGCCCAGAAGACATATTCTATGCCTATCGTGAGCAATAACACCAGCAGAAGACCGTTTCATACTCTTTCGGCTCTACAGAGAAGAAGAATTTTTGTGCCACAACTTATTGCGGGTAATTCTGTAGTATCAGGGAGAAGAATAACCCCTAGTACAGAGCGAAGGCGTTTTCACAATGCAGTTCTCTATGCAAGGTGACCAGTAGTGTATATCTACCTCTCCTGATGACAGAGACAGAAGGGAAAACCTATGTTATCATCTACAGGCTTATGTTATATTGTGTTTGTGTAAGTGCGATATGTTTGTGTGAAAATAAATATGTAATATGATATTTCATACAATATAAACGAAATTTTCAATATTGTATGAAATGGTAAGTTAAATTTACTTTTTTATAATATATAATATGTATAAATTTATCTACTATAATTTATTAATTTATTGTATAATTATTTTTATAAAATAAATTAACAAATGTTGCGAATAAAAAAAACTTATAAAATTTTAATTTTATCAAGATCAAGGATTAGCTTGTAACTATACTCACGTCTACTCTGACACCAGGTAATGGTAAGAATTGTCCAGGTGGCCAATCATTCGGCACATACCTGTAGAACTCGATGTCGTTCTTGTACCATTTGATAGAGTAGAGCCTGTCGTTCTCCAACTCGTAAATGCAGGATAACTCAATCGATTCACCCTGGTTGGCAGCAGTGGGAACATCCAGCATCACCATGCGCAGACAGCGGCACATCTCAGCTGAATAAAGCAAGAGAAAATTCATTATTCCTAAAAGTAATTACTTTGAAGTGAAAAATTTGATTAGAGAGTCATAAAAAAAATCTTTGATCCATCTATCCAACATATAAGAAATTTATGAAATGTAGCTGAATACGTCAAGTCCTTTCATTGTTTTTTGTTTCAAAGCAGAGATTTCAATTCGAAAGCTCATGCACATTTTCATTTTGAAGGAAAACCTATGTTATCATCCATTGTATAATGTATTTGATTGAGAGCAATATATTTGTATGGAAAAAAGTGTCGCTGGACAGATTTAACATCTTGAAGATATATTACAAAATTGCATGTTATCTCTATAAAATATTTTACCCATAAAGACAAATTAAAGTACATTAGGTAACAACTGAAGATAAAATAAATTATTCTCCAAGAATGAACCAAGAATAAGTTCCAAAATATTGTAAAATTCGTCGTAAAAGCAAAATAAATGCATGGAAACAAGGTGCAGTAAACAGCCTTAATGCTACAAGCGTAAGTGCATACTGTGCACCAAGCACTGTGTCATACAGTTCTCAATTTAAATCTAATCTCATTACTCTATGGAGTCAGAAAGTTAAATATAACATACTTTCACATGGATATTTATTTAAAGAACACACAAAATCTTGAAGAAGTGTTGTCTTTAAGTGCATCGGACTTAAGTGTTGCCAAATATCTCTAGATGATTTATCAACAAATCTGAGAATCTTGCAATTTTTGCTTTTTTGAGTTGTTTCAGACTTAAATACATTTGGTTTAATTATTTTTGCTTCTCAAATTCTTATGAGGAAGCAAAATTTGCAATGTGATTCCGGATACTCTATTATATTTTATCGACAATGATTATTGTGCTTTATATGCAGCGATGAATCACAAAATGTCATATATTGTTTTTAATACTAGAATTTTATTTTATAAATTATTGTGATAAACTATAAATAAAGTAATATATATTAAATAGTATTTATCAAGGCAAATCATTTAGATTTTAAACTAAAATTAGAATTATCGAAACGATTTTTAAAAATAAATGACAGATGATGATATGACTATGAGATAGATGAATATGATAAATGATACTAAGTCTGTTTTAAGATTTGTAAATAAAGAAAGAATAATAATAATTTTGTTATACTGCATTTAATATAAGAGCAACTCAATATACACAGACCATTCAATACGTATGTTACTGAGTTTAAATTAAATGTCAAAGAATACACCATTATATATCTTTATACATTCTGCAGAATGTTGAAAAACAAACATTTAAAGCTAAAAATTATACCTGCCATATTATGTATATACTACGTGGTAATGCTTGTTATTTTTTGATACTCGATTTAGAAGACAGTTTTTCTATTTCAGATCCATAATGCAGAGAATCAAGAATATCAGCAAGAAATAATACTAAGTGCATAAACAACATAGGAAAAAATTACAACATGAAAAAGAGATGGGATGATGATAAACTAATCATGGAAGAGGCCAATAACAAGATAGAGACACGTTTACACAAAAGATTACCATTTGTAGCATCTGGCGTGCATTAAATGAACTAATGATGTTAGATAGAGAAAAACGCGTCGAGTGTTCAACCTTACTGTGGCCTTTCTTATCTAAATGATGGAATCGAAATGAATGTGTTAAGCACATTCTTTCGAAACTAGAAATATTGAAATTCCTTCGAGTTCAGTCTTAAGATATAACGCGGAAAAAGTAAAAATGAATAATTACTTTTCTTGTATTTGTTCAAAACTTTTATAAGATTGTGGAAAATTTACGGTGTTGATACGGAATGGATAATTTCCTAATCTTGGTATGTATCATATAATAACACATACCAAGATAAGAAAAAGAATTATATGACAAAAACAATTTATTTAAATGAAAGCTTTTGAAAAATTTTTGAAAAAATACAAAATATCTTGAATAAAAAATCACTATTTTCAATACTTTCCAGAATTTTGGCATTCTTGATAGCACGCTCACCTAGCATGTTTGAGTACAAAATAATCGTTCATGACTATAAGTACACTTGCGAAACTATTTCAAAATATTTTCATTTATATATTCTCAATGAAAAACATTTAAGTAAAAATTGTTGCTCTTTTGCCCATTTTTCTACTTAAGTTTTATTTTCAGTAAAATACTTTTCTTGAATTACCTCTAACACTTAGTACATTCCATAAAGTTTAGGGCTTACTTAAATCTGTAAAAAAAGTGTATTCTGAATCTGGTATTTTAAACCTTACTTAAAAACTCTCGTTGTTAGACATGCAGTGTTCAGGCATTATGTACAGTACATAAATTTTACATTGTTTCTCCTTTTAAGTAAAATGCCCACTTACTTTCATATGCTTATATATATATATATATATATATATATATATATATATATATATAATGTATTATTTCTTAAAATTAAAACTTAAAATGACTTATTTCTGAAAAATGTTTTACAAAATCAATAAAATAAAAAACTGAGTGTACCATACGAAAATTACTAGGAATAATATGATTTGTCATTTGTTTCACTGTTTGTTTTTAATTATAATTGAGATTAGATTAATCTTTTTGATTACAAATATATATAAGTAACATAAACATTTATGTAAAAATTTTGCTTATTATTAAAAACACATTTAAAAGCTGTTCTATCTTTTCAAAATAATTGAAAAATATTTCATAGCAACTGATGTATTATTTTCGAGTATATCAGCATTGATATTTTTTCTGCTGATAAGAAATTATTCTAAATGTGTATTCGGTAAGTATTTATTTAATCCCAAAAGCCATTAACAATTTCCAATTAAATTTTATACACCCAAAAAATGTTTTTAAAAGAAAAATATATATTTGAATATTTAAATCATGTTGTTTCATATAAAATTGTATTACTTTTTAATTCAGTAAAATATTAAATCCGTTTCTGACTTTACTTATTTCAGATTTTCAAAAGCATTAGAACTAAAAATACAATATTATTTCAAACTTGACAAACATGTCGTTTTGTTTGAAGAAATTCATTTTATAACGACTTTCTAATTATTGTTTGAGAAAACTATTAGCATACCGGATTTATTTTTGAATTATAAAGTGTGAAATCTAAATAATTATTTTTTCAAAGAACTAATTATTTCAAAAATTTTCATTTTGTCGACCACATGCGAGCTAAAAATAATCGAAAACAACAGAGTTTTCCGCAAAGCTTAATAAAAACTTTGTTTTAATTTAAAGTTTGTCTTTTATTGAGAAGAAAACGTCAAAGAAATATAAAGATAGAAAAATTTGGGACAGAAAAATCGGAAGAGCCTTATTTCAATATTTCTTGAAACTTTTATTATAAGTTTCTTTGTAATAATAAAAAAATATTTATTTCCAGTGACTTTAAAAAATCAAAATTTTGATTTAGAATTATACATTGAACATTTTTATACTTTTTTTAAGGAAAAAATATATTCGAATCAGACTTAAAAGTTTTAAGTATGTTAAGATTAATATTTGTAAGGTACATTAATTAACTGAAATATTGGGGATCAGAATATTTAATGAAAAACTCTTGAAGTATTATTTAATTAAAGTACACTTTTATTTTTGTGTTACAAAAAATATCTACCTCAATAAAATAAATTCCTTTAAATCATTACAAAAGTAAACTGTGATTGACATATGCATATCATTAGCGTAAAAAAATTCTATTAAGTAAGAATAAATATTTTATTCATTAAAATCAAAAATAATAGCAGCACATAAGTTGCAATTTAAAATGTATTGTTATTAAGAAATTTTTTTTAAGAATGCTTTTTATAAATGATTTCTAAATTGATCTATAAAAAGAATAATGTCTTTAAAATCGTAAAAGAAATCAATTAAAAATTATAAAAGTTTTAACTTGAAAGTTGATTTACTGAAATAACTCTTTAAATTAATAAATTTTAATGATGTCAAAATGATTAAAATTGTTGAAAAATTTCACTTAAAGAAATCAATTCAAAAAAGACTATTAATGGAATTTAATCCAATAAAAATGGATATATTCTTATAACATCTGAATTAGTAAAACATAATTTATTTTAGAAAATTATTTTCTATTTATTGAAGATAAATAGAAAAATTTTAATTATGTTTTATATAAACTTTAATACATGATTATGTTTGGAAATTGTAAAACATAACATAAAAAGTACTTTTTTTTTACTTCTTCATTTACAGCATTTTAAACCTGAGCTACTAATGATAGTTTTGATATATGTAAAAGATAAACTGCTAATAGATGTATTCATATCACAGCAGTTGCAGAGGAATTCTTGTATAATCTGTTGTTTGTAGATATAGTTGAATTGGGATAAATTTACAGGCCGCAGAATCGAGTTGCGGCTCTTTTCTTTATGATAAATCATTGTTGTTACAGGAATCACTCCTATCAGTCAACCAATCTTTGTTTGCATTACAGTAGTCAAACTTCTAGCAGCAAGAATGTCAGTTAGACTTCAAATTCTTTCTAAACTTCGATCTCTTGATTGAGTTATAAAATCAATTTTTGTCGAACATCTTTTATAAAGGAGTGTCATAATATATAAAAGCATTTCACATGCTTAAATTATTAACTGTTTTTCCCCTTTTATAATGTAAAAGAAAAAAAAAAACGCAATAAATTTGCTATCTCGACAGTTATTATAAAACAGCTGAGCGTTGTTTTCTCTTAACTCCCCTTCCATTAAAAACGTCCATTATACTTGAATGTTAATCACATCTCAAAGTAAATTGACACATGTCAATTTTATTTCCCTTTACTGTCTTTGGAATCTGTCCAGTTTACGAATCGCACCGACATACAGTGTTGATGAAAAAGTCTTGTGATCTAACGAAAAAAAATCTGCATTAAAAATGCTCGAGTAACAGCTTTTTCAAATATTAATATTATCGATTCAATATTAAGCACTTCCCATTACTGCATCGAAAAATGAAAGAGAATTATTCATTAAAAAATTTCAATAGCTTACACCTCTGGCGGCCAATACTGCATTTGTAATGAAAAGCTAAAATTCTTTAGATAATTGCTTGTTCATTTGGCGTGTATCTTCCATAGTCTTAAATGGGAGATTTGTGGTGACATTATTAATGCTTGTTTCTTTGATTTATCAGTGATGTTTTTCAAAGTTGTCAATAACAAATCTCCTACAGTGTAATACATCATCTTAAGCATTTGAATTAAATCAATAATTTACACAATTAAATTATACAACATTTCTGAGTGGATTTTGGTTATTTTTTCCTCAATGCAGAGGAGATATCGATATTTAAGAAAAGACATTTTATCAGATGAGAGAGGAAAATGAAGGGTTTTCTTTTGTTCAACAATACTCACACTTAAAAAAGTTCCAAATGTTTTATTTCCATACACATAGAAGCTTTTCACGATACTTCCTATTGTTGAAATTAAAATAATATTATGTAAAAGTTTAGCAATTTAGTAATACTATGTAATATTTAAAATACTATGATAAAAATTTATAATTTTTTAAATATTGTATTAATAATGCAATTATCATTTTTTATTAAAATAAATTTAATAATTTATGCAAACAATTACTATTTTTATAAATCTGTTCAAAAATAATTGAGAGAATAAACTTGCAAAGATTATTTTCTTAAAAAATACTATTTTCTAAATAAATTAATATATAATTAATTATTTTTCTCAAATGTAAATTTTAATAATATAAATCATTTTTAAAAACATTTAAAACATTTAAAAACATTAAATACAGGAAATAAAAAAAATATTTTTAATATATTTTTTGCATTTCTCTGAATTACATTCATTTGACTTTTTGTTATGAATTTAAAGCATTTTTCAATTAAATTTTATTTAGATACCTATTTGCATTTATATTAAAATATTTTATATAAATGCAAATAGGATTTATAGAAAACATTTTAATATAAATGCAAATAGTAATAAGCACTAATATTAAAATTAAAATACATGAAAATTTTAATTTTATGTATTTTAATTTTTATATTAGCTCTTATATTATATTAACTCTTATCTAATAATTATAAATGAACATCTTTTTTTAAGTTTGTTTTACAAAGTTCTCATCTAAAATTCTAAAACCTTTTTAGTATTTGATATAAGTTAGAAATAACTACATGCTTAATTTTCCTTTTTAAATTCTTTGAAATTTTATTATTCTAGCAGATTATTAAAATTTAAGTAGTATTATATCAAATCTTGTTGTAAACAATTTAAATTAAGTTTAAAAACTTATGTATACAAGAAATAAATAGACTCTGTAAAATAAATACATTAAAGTAAAATTTAATCTAAAACAACGATATTTGACATGAAAATTTGATTCTGTGAATTACTTAAATTATCTAATATGCTGCACAAATGAGCAGTGTTGAGGGGCATACTGCTTTACAAACTAAGACATCAGTATTATATCAAAAGTTCAGTGCAAAGAGTCACTTATTATAGATCCCAGATGTGAACTTTTGCAGCTGGATGGATATAGGAGAATAAGAAGAAAGATGCCTTTCAATATAAATTAATATCATAAATAGTAATTCAACATTAAGAGGGATGGTCCACCATTATTGTTTTCGAAGTCTCTATGGGCATTAACATGTGGGAACAGAATTTAACTTTGAGTGCAACTAAATCACCTCTAGCCAGTTACTGTATTCACGATTTGACTCCATTTGTGAACTTTTTTAAGTCTACAGACATCAAATGTTATTTCGAAGAAGATTAACTGAGATTGGGTACAGATTTCTATCATCCTTATGTTGGCTTTCTCTACTACTTCACCATTTTGGTGGTGTTGCTTGGTATATTGTCGCTTACAATCAAGAAAGCAGGTAAAAATAAACACTAAAAGAATAAGATTTTGGTGATCAATATCCTTTTTAACTGGATATTGCTAGCCACAATTTAATATGTGAAAACGTACTGGTCAGCAAGTTCATTCAATATTCTTTAAAGAGTCATAATTTACACTTTATGTCTAATAAGACAATTTGGCATACTATCTCTGAACACAGCAAATCCATACATTAACGACATTTTTTTATAGAAAGTCACCATAAGTTAACTAGACGAATCTTGAAGTTGAGTCGGTATTCGAACTCACTATCTTTCAACACGAAGAAAGAACATCTTAACGAACCAAGCCAAGCTGACTTTTTCAATCCCTTCGTTTTTTGTTTACATCTC
>JAPDSC010052405.1:0-25737 GCA_026290005.1 Latrodectus geometricus | reverse complement strand
TATATATCATTTGCTAAGACTCATAAATAAATTTTAAAAAGTACAAAATCTGGCTAGTATCAAAGAGAGTAATTTTTTTGAAATATACAGGGACTGTATAAAATATATTTTTCTCATAAAATTACTCATAAAATTCTAACAATAAAAATCACATGTTAATCACATTCAATGTTTGCAAAATTTATTATTATTAAGAAATTATCTATAATTAAGAATGACTATAATTTTCAAATATTATATTTTAAAACTCCTTTATGACTACACTTTTAAAAAAATAATATTGAAATCACTTTCATAAGAAAGTATTGAATATCAAGAAGAATTTTATCCCTTGAATTTTTATATATGTCTGAAACACTTAATTTTAATCTATAATATAAACATTTTTGTTATGCTTAATTTGTTCAAAAAACTCTTTTATAACGATACAGACGATACGTCAAATAATTTTCAACGAGTCAAATTTGTATCACCTATAATCGAATCCTTTAAAGAAGTTATTTAACAAAAATTTCAAACTATAGAAAACATACTATGAGTTTTTTCACTATCTGATGATGATCACTTTTTATACTTATTTTTTTACTTTTAGACAATTTACACTTATTTGGCGAGCTTTCAGAGCTTGACAATCTGAGAACAACATCGAAAACCACGCCAAAATCTCAGTAACTCGTTCGCAGCACATAAAACATAATTACTTCATCCACCACAGCGCTTTAAAAGACTATGGCAACCATAGAGGTAAGCCGCCAAGTATCGAATGAGAATTTTAAATGACTGTTTGGCACTAAATTAATCTTTCTCCCTCTCTCATTTTGAAAGTTTACAGTTTCATACTTTAACGTAACTCACGTTTCGCTTAAAGAGAAACCTAGATATCTAGTTATTGTGTATTCTCTATTTTCATTTCAATTAATATTCTGGCTGATCAAATTAAGTCTCTAAAATTAGCAAATATTTAATTCAAACACGTCTGGAGTGTTTGAGTAATAACATTAACTATTCTTGAACAAGTCTATTTTAAATAAACTTTTGTAAAAAAATTTAAATTTTTTATAGTTGAGGTCCACATTTGCGATGTTTAATTAGGAATAAAATTGATGTTTGTACTAAACGATACCACATAATAAGAAGAGGTATCAGATCAGGTATTCTTATCATTAAATAGCTTTTAAATTTTAACCAAGTTGTAAAAGAGTGGCTGTGGTTTCTATGTTAAAGATTTTTAATCTTTTTTATGAATTACCTTTATTTTCTATAACACACACACACACGACTTGTAATTTGTACATGAAAACAAAAAATATATATATTAAGAATAAGACAAAATTGATTGGAACAACTAGACTTTTATTTTCTGATTGCCATTTATTTCTATTTTGCGATACTTAAAGTATCAGGTTAATACAATCAAATAATCAATAAATTAATAAAAAGAATCAACCATTAATAAATTAAAAGACAAAAGTATCAAGCACGTAATTCAAGCTTATTTAAAATGTTATTATAATGATGGGAATGATTCAATATTATTTGGTTTATTTTTATGTTTTGAAAATTAAAACATATATTCAAGACACTTCTCAAAAAAATGTACTGGAAATGTTATTTTTAAGACAGATTTAAATTCTTAAGTTATTTGTATGCCATGGCGAAATATTCTTGCATTTGAAACATTTTATGAATCATGCGTATGTATTTCTGGAATGAATCAGTGATAGTATGTTAAATTATAAATAAAGAAAATTTATTTTTAAATAATCGGAGATATATGTATACAATTTAAAAAATTATGTGAAGTCATAAAACTTGCTATTAATTTTAACTTCTAGTTTGCATTACTGTTTTTTTTAGGAATTTTTTATCCATATTTTTATCCAATCTTCACGTATCATAAAGAAAGTAATCTGGAAAGTTTCTTTTCAGATATGCATACAGAAGAAAAAATGAAATCACATCTTCAAACAGAAATCTTACTCTTCCAATAGCACAATCCTACCACAAAACAATATCTAATGATGTTCAACTGTATTAGTATGGTTAAAATATTAGCAGTTATTTCCAAATTGAAATAAATGATAATGAAACTTTCTCTTATTAAGGCTTTGATTTTAAATATTCAGTTCCAAATTTCCGTTCCTGTTACTTGAAATCAGAGATGAAACAGAAATTGGTGATTACAGTACCATTTCGAAAACGGTGATTCACTATCAAGCAAATATAATATATTTTAAAACAATAAGTTTTATCACCATTTAAAAACATAAATACTTATAATAGATGCTATAAGTAAGAAATAGATTCGATATACAAATAGTGATTAAATGTAATACTTTAAATCAACGAAAAGACAAACATTTCAATTTTCACTTTGATTGTAGCGGAACAAGCTGCAAGATAGTATCTCAGATTGAAATTCTATTATGTTAGTCTTATGCAATTATCGTTTGTACTTAAATTTCCAATGTAAAAACACACAATCAAGAGGAAGTATTTGTCTTTTAATTTTAAATTTTAAATTTTACTAAAACTTTGTAACTGCAGTTATTCATATAAAAACAAATTCACCTCTCATTAACCCTGAAAGAGCTGAAATTATTAACTAATTAATAACTTTTGTTGCGTTTTTTTTTTCTTAAAATAAGGACAAGATGGAAATCATTTTGATTGAATAAATGTTTTATTTTATATTCACAAAAACATTTGTTAAAATTGCAATTAATATTTAAAAAAAATGGGAGAAAATCCTATAATTTAGAAAAGCGATTATAAATGATTGAAACAAGGAATATCAAGAAAAGTCATATAATTCCTTAATATTGGGGAAGAAGCTTGCATGGTCTTTAAGTGCAGTGAAGCATTAGTCTAAAATATTAAATAGAAAAAAAAAAAGACAAAAACTTAATATCTCTGAAAGCATTCAAGTATTCCAAAAGATAAATCTTCATTTTTGGGAAATGCTTCCTTGCCAATTTTACTCATAAAATTTCATCGAATAGAAAAAACTTTGCATTTCAATATGAAGACATACTGGAAAAAAAATCAAAATAAAACAGGGAACATATACCCCTTACAATAATACGAATTCGACTAATAAAACGAAAAGGGAGAGACCAAATCTCAACTAAAATGTGCTCATTACACTAATTCTTAGAGAGTAATTTGGGCAAATGGCAGTAAAGAGAAATCCCCAATCAGCCGTTTCTCCCTTTTGATACCTAATGACATTTGGAGAAAAAGGTTTCTGGGTTACCCATATTAAATATTTCTGGTTAGAAATAACACGAATCAGAAATGATTGCGTGTGTCTAACTCTTTTAGAAGGCTAATATTAAATGCAATCGTTTATCAAACACATATATTTTTATATTCGGAACTAAGACATCTTCTAGGAAAAATAATATGAACATAATTTTCAGTTAACAGCTTTTGGAAATAACAATATGCTGTTAAATCGATGCCTTAAAATTTGATTGTTCAATATATACATTTAGAGTTTGAAATATCTCGAAGCCATATCATAAGTTTTGTGAATCATTGGCAGCATTTTCTTTTCAAATCATATCTTAGCAGTGAACATACATATTAAATGTAACTAAATAAGATATATTGGAAAAAAGAAAATCGAAACTTAACACCTGGTGTAAGGTAATTTCATTTTGGTATTCTATAATACATAATATCTCAAATACTGCAAAACATTTGAATATAATTAAAACAAGAAACTGATTAACAAAGAAATTTTATCCTGCTATTTCTTGCTATAACATGATTACATGGTGTCCTAAAAGTACTTTTGCTTGTGATTTTAGGATCTCTCTAAAGACAATTATTCAAATTTATTGCAGTTTTTATTTTAAATTTTTATGTTTGCTTATACGAACAAATAAAAAATAATAAAAAACTCTTCGACTTCATTGTATTCCCGTACCATAATCATTGTTCATATCATTTTTAATCAAAAATTCATATAATTTTTAAATAATTTATATTCGTGAAAACAGGATAATGTAAGAAAATTTTTATAGATAATTCTTTGTGCTTCTTAATTTTTTGCTGATATCAGATCTGTTGAATCAGATATTAAAAAGGCTTCTTTTAGGAGTTAAGAATAATGCATTTGTCCCGTTGCTTTAAATCAATGCGATTAAGTAAAATTTGTTAACTTAAATATATATATATATATATATATATATATATATATATATATATATATAAGTTACACATATTTACAGTATACCGTGATGGATTTGATTCCAGCCGCTGTTAAATAGCACAAACTATTGCTTCTACCCATTTATGAATATCTGAATGGGTGCTTGAAAATGTTCCAAAATTCATTTCTTTTGATATGATTAAGAGGCTATTTACGCGTTGTATATTAAAACTCCTTACATCAGCAGTAGACCATAAGCTTGTCCACTACACAGTTGGAGGGCATGCGGTTGTAGAATATCCCTACTTTTACTTCAAGAAATCCATAGAAGGTAAACAGGGACATCGGAAAAAATAAATGTCTTTTATGATTACTGAGACAGCTCTTATTTAAAACAGATTTTTCTTGTACGTGAAATTTTCTTAATTATCTTGTGCGTTGTTTGTGAAATTGTATAAGGAGTATTTGTATTAAGTGTAAAAAACTGATAAGTTAAAAATTCTTTTTATTTCGATAAGTAACATAGAATATTCCTGCATTAAGGTAAATCATTCGAAAATAAGTTTTACTTGTAAAGTGCTGAAAAGAAACACTTAGCTGTCAGAGATTTCTTTTTACTTTTCCTCGATGCACCAAGTTTCCTTACACCTCCGTAGTCAGACGTACCACCGCCGCAGAATAGCGCTCTCGTCGTTAACAGTCTTCCTCTTTTTCGAATGATGTTGACAGATGTTTACTTACTCTTATTTCCCTTCACTTCAGTTAAAATAAATACAAACTTACAGGCTCAAGAAAAAAAATGACCATTGCTAAGAAAAATAATAATAAAAAAGGTTTTTCGTTTGTGTGCGAGTATCGAAAACCGATTTGAGCTTCAGATAATAATAATAAAAAAATGAAGCGCAGATCGGAGAGGGAGTAAAAAAATTTCACCGAACAAAAGTCCAATTTGTTCCCTATTTTCAGAACTTTTGCCCATTGCTTAAACACTCTATACTGGAGAAGCATAGAATAAGGACATAAAATGATCTTGATTGTTACTGAGTTTCTTGGTAAGAATTGTGATTCTATTTTTCTCTCTTTCTACATTTAGTATGGAAAGCATATTATCGGGAAAATTATGATTCATTGATTTTGCTTCGTAGAACGCGATCAGCGCATTTTTCTACAAAAACTGAGCACAACTTCCCTGGATATATATTGTTCTTATTGGGTAATAAAAATGGCCCTTTCCTTCAATACCCTTTTCTTTTCATCTTTTTTATATGTACCACCCATATCGAAATTCTTTATGTTTCACTTTCCATAAAAAAGCTGAAAAAATAGAAAAAAAATTTTTTTAAACCCTGAGTTTAGCTAGGGTTTCGTAAATTGAGTTACAGTGGCATTTCTGAATATGGTTATTACCCATAAATCATCTTGTTTCAGTTTCGACTTTCGTATTTTTGTTTACGTAACAATTTTTAGAAGTGAGTGGAAATGTACGAATAGGTTTTCCAATAAATGAATATTTTGCTCCGCATATGCATATTTTTCTATTCATCTGATATTCTTCAATGAAAACTTTGGCATATATGATTACTTTTTAATACAAAAATAGACAACATCTTCAAAAACCTCAGACAGAAAAACCTTAATTTTACATTTCAAATCTTGATAATGTAATTGGTTATGCATTTAAATGTTAAAATCGCATATATATATCTTATCAATATTAAAATTATGCTATTTAATATATATTTTCATATTATAAATTTTTTATTCACTAGCGGCAGTTCTTTCTATGTACTTTATAAAGAAAATAAAAATATTTGCTGGATTAATGATGATATTATCAGTTATAAGCATATTTTATTAAGTTTATTTTAATTAAAACTAAGACTTATAAGAAACAGTTGAAAAAAATTGAAACAAGTGATTTCATTTTTTCAAAAATTTCAATAATTTAATTGCTTAAGCAACCAAAAAAAATTTCTTTCATCTTTATATTCATATACATCTTTGCATTATATATTTCTATAGTTTACATACATTATTTACTAGAAATGATGGTAGTGACTTTCAAATTTGAAAGGATAAAATATTAATGCATAACATTAGCGGTTATAGGAAATTATATATATTTAATAAAATAATATTTGTTTTAAATTACATATTATGTGACAAACAAAAAGTAAAATGAAATAATAATGCAATTTCTATACCAATAATATTATTAACTGTAATCAATAAAAGTCGCTGTAAAATGTGTTATATATTGTGTATGAAAAATATAGAGAATGTGTAATACATTGTGAAAATAGTATCTACTTTTCACCTTTCTTGCGAAATCTTAAAGTATCCACGTACATTGAAAACTTGACTTTCAGCTACATGCATTCATTTTTTTTTTTTTTTTTTTGTGAATTTTCTACTGAAAACGATCCAATTTTTATTTATATAAAACAGAAACTAAGTTACAGAAATTTTAAAATACGTTGCCCCTTGAAAATAGAAACAGGGAGTTTTCCAAACTAGAAAAAATTGGTATTCTATTTTTTTAAGTTTTTTTTTTAATTTATATTTTTCCAAAATGTGCTGATGTATGACCATATGTATGTAGCGTTATTTGGCTTACTTTTGAAAAGAATTGGAAACATCGTCGTTATCTGAGAAGCGAGATTATCACTTTAAGAGCAATTTTCACAAAACTTTGTTTTTCGCAATATCTCCAAGCTATTAATATGATATCTCAAGTAATATTGAAGATACTTGTATGAAATTCGGCCTACGTGTCTTTTAAGCGCTATTATGTATGAAATAAAGATAAATTTGAATATATAAAGATATTTTTCATTTACAGCTATTTTTTACAAAGAATCTTCAGTAAAATTTATAATATCCATTTGCTGCATATTTTTAATCTTATTTTTTTTTATTAATCAGTAAACTTCTTAGATTTTGTTTAATTTAAAAGAACATTATCACATAAACCTTATGCCCAAATTAAATTAATATTTATGCATTATTCTGTTAAGTGTTAGCCGTTTTGTTTAAATTTCATTAAAATTTTCCAGAAAATAAACAATTTCACCTTTATCATACGTTTGTATGACATGTACAATTGAAATTTTTGTTAATTTTATGTTTTTACATCATAATTTATCTATAAACAAGATCAAAGAAATTTAAATTAAATTTTTTGAGAAAAAGTCGGCTTGAACTGAGGCTTATACTTTAAGCAAAGTTAAAAATTACTGGTCATTCTTTAATTAGCTCTAAGAGTTTTAGTACTTAATAAAATATACTACGTTTTTCTGTAGTCTAACTCAATACGAAAAAATGTATCGATATATTTTAAGAACAATTGAATGTTTTTAACCACATACGTCTCCAGATCTACATTATATTTCATATGTATTTTTGAAAATATGATGTGAGGAAGATAACCAGAAGAAACCCGGAAGACCTAAAAATACCCAACCAGATAGACATGCATGTAGACGGTAGAAACTAAACATCCCTCTCCCGTAGTTCAAAAGTGATTAGAATCGATTTCAGGATCTTATGCTCCACCAATAGTCCATAATGATCCCGATGATCTATAGATTAAAGTAGATTCCAAATGAAGTTATTAGCATCTAAGATGTAAACTGAGGTCATGATTGTACCATGGATTAGATAGCTATTCGGTTAATATAATAGAAGAGCAGAAATATGAAGTCGAGTATGTAAGAGAGGGAAACATTTTTGATAACGAATTTGAAGGTGAAAATCCAAATATTACAGTGTTGAAGGAAACGTTATGATCAGTATTAATATCGGAATTTGTTAGAATTATTTTGGATTTATGATTCTTATTACTTATTTGAATTTCATTTGTAATTACTTTGAAAAATATCCACATTAATGTCTAGTTTTAAGGACATTATCTACTTTACAAGAAATACATGCTACATATTATACTGAAAACAATATAATATGTAGCATGTATAAGGCGCAAAACAATAAAGTCAGTATTTACATTTCAATGTTAACTCAGCCAATTACTATTAATATCACGGTACCATTATTAATGCTACAAAAAAAAGCAGATGACTAAGAATCTATTCTTGTTTTCTTTTTTTATGATATTTAAGTGTGATTCCATTTCACTGATTCAGCTTGCAGCAAAATTGGCTGTAGTGATGATAATATTCGTATCTTTAAGTCTTCTATATAATGATAAAAAAAATTTACTTTTGCGGAAAAAGGGGAAAAATCTCCCAAATACAAAATGTTCTCATTTTCAAACTTTGAAGTAAGCGAATATTGAGATTGACGCCAAAATACAACGCTGCTTCAGATGCAGCGAATGGAATTTGTCTTTCACATTACTGAAAAATAAATCAGAAAATATTGATCTACGTAGAGAAAAGCGCTTCGTTCTGATGAGTGGATACCTAAATAACGTAATTTAAATTAAACAAAAGCTTGGAGAGTTGATTGTTGGTTAATGATAGGAGATGTACGCAAAACGAAGCATCAAATGCCTTGGAAGATTCATAAAGTGTATTTTCTAAGATATAGGACTGCTTTTTGAAGATAGGAGATGAATAAAAAAAGAACAACTTTTTGAACGTGGATCTAAGCCCAATGAATATCGATTGTCATCACTTACGACTTAGAGGAAGCGCAACATAGATTCCACTTATCTTCAGCTACTCATTCTCTTTCTTACTGTCTCCACAATATCTGCTCAAACTGTATGAAATCGACCTTATTTAGTAGATCACTATGATTACAGATCCAAGGTATGAGTTGAATTGTGAATTTGGTACATACATCCTGCAGAGAATGGGTAGAAAAGCCTGTGAACTGGAGAAGAAATGAATGGCATTACGTATTTATTTTCTGTGATGATTCCTTTTTTAACTTGCGGGGACATCACTGTATAATTTATATTGATTTCATGGGCAAATAAAATTTGACAATCACATATAATTTTTGAACCATTAGTTGAAGACATTATTGGAAAAAATGTCATGTACTTCACTTCTTTAACGAACAATATTGTAAAATTGAATATTATTACTTATTTTTTAATTTTAAACAACGTGTTTCCATCATCCGAACATAGAGAAATAGTAGCGAAACAAACATTTACTGATACAGATGCGAATTAAAGTGAGAGTAATGTAATAGAGACTCTAAATTAATTTCCACATGAGTTGATAATGTTGTATAGAGTATCAGCTAATTTTGGAACCTGTTGTGTATCCACGATATGTTTCAACGCATGCAGAAATTCTATTGATTTATTGATACCAATGATATTTTGGTTTTCCTTCATAATTTCTTTTTTAATTCATAGATTATATTTACTTCGATCATTTCATTTTACACATGGAAACAAAGGTAGACAAAGGAATAGGGAAAAGCAATTTCTGCTGCCTGATATCAAATATAAAAACATGGTAAAGATTTATATTCTCAGGGATTTGAATTAAGTACATTCATTGTAATTTTTTAATGCAAAAGATTAATATAAATGATTTTGGAAGAGAGAAAAAAGAAATTCATGTAAAACTGTCTATAATTCAAATTACCAAAGAAAGAATAGTTTTATCTTAAATAATACGCTTTCTATTGAAAGTACTGCCAATAAAAGGGTATAAAATGTTTTTGCGTTTTCCATGGCAACACTGATAGGTATTTTCTGTTACAATGTTTCTAAAAAATAAAAACAACCTAAAAATAATCAAACTGATAATTTGTAGATTAGGTGTAGTTTGATTATACTTGTGAAAGGTATAAAAGACAGAAGTCCAGGATAAATATTGATTTCTTCAAAACGTTTTTGGTTTACATAGATAAAATTTCTATATTGAATTATTTTATTTGTATGGACTGTGTAAATAATAAAAACATCGTTAATTTTCATATCATAAGGATTATAAACACTTAATATGATATATTTTCATGTTTTTTATTATTTTAGTGACAAAATTAATTATGGCATAATGTGAATTCATTAATCATTGAAGGACACTATTATTAATTTGCTTTAGTGATATATTATTAAATTTTAACCAATTATGGCTTTCAATTACATGGCAGCATACAAATAATAATGCCCATTAAAATTATTTCTTAAAAGGCATTCTCCATTTATATGAAGTTTAAAATTGATATGTATATATATATATTTAATGATATACGTTTACATCGAACAATGGAATACAAATGTATGACATTTTATAATGACGAATTCTTTTAATTAACATTTCTTTATGTTATTTATCAGAATACTTATTGATTGAAAACTAAAACTGGTAATGATATGCATTTAATCATGACATAATGATAATAAAAATATTTACACCTGTAACATTTCTTTGCAATAATAACAATACCATCTAAGAACTATAAATAATGTTTTGCTTTTAAAAGTTAAAGTTCAAATGGATACAATGATATATATTTATACCTCATTTTGATTTACATAAATATATAATATATGAAATACAAAATGATATGTACTTAAATCAAATGATATAAAAATAAATGCTCGAGTGACATATATTTGCAATCATTTCTATACAATCTTCAAACGTAAGAAAGATCAAGCTCTTTTAATTATTCAAAATTTTAATCGTATATAATGATCATATTTATACCTCACTGTGATATCAATAAATATATGTGCTTCCATTATGCAACAGTTTATTATTCACTTGAATTTTAATAGTAACACATCATTCTGTAGAACTTATTTAGACTTATTTTCATAATTTCGGTTTGAAACTCATTGATAATGACTAATATACATTAATAATGATACCTACTATCTAATTCAAATAATAATGTATACAATATGATATTTTACATAAATACACTGCTGGCCACCCAAATTGCAACACCAAGAAAGAGAAGAGATATTACAGCAAAAATTATTGTGAAAAATACTAAATACAAAATTCAAAGTAAAAATACAAAATTCTGTGACGTGTATTTCAAGCCCAAATCAATAGCCAGTATAGCCACCATTGTTGGAGATGGCCGTTGCCACACGCCTCGGTATTGATTCAAAGAGAATTTGGATGTGTTCTTGAGGTACAGCAGATGAAGCAGCTTTCCAATGTTACCAATGTTGATATAGTGTGGCAGCTGGAGATATAATATCGGTCAATCATAGAGCAACCATGTACTACATGTTTACTATCGGTGAAATGTCCGAAAATACGGCCAGCCAGGTTAGAATTTCAATCTGACGATGGACAAAGAATCCTTAGATAAATCGTGCCACGAGTGATCACGCATTATCCAGTTGAAATATGACTGTGGGCAAGCCCTAAAGGTAAGGAAGAACAACTGGCCACCTACACATTGGAAATGTAGTGCTGGTTGTTTAAAGTACCGGAAATGCGTAGAGGAGTGCGAGAGATACCCAGTATCACCCCATACTATAATACATGGTGCGTGGGTAAGGGTCGTAGTCCATAAAGCAGCTGTCAGGCATCCTTTCTCCACTGTGTTTCCTGACTCAAATGCGACCATTGTGGTGTTACAGACAGAAGCGTGATTCATCAATTTCATTCCACTCTGCAATCCGTATCATTCTCTCAACACACCATCGGCGGTTTATTCTGTGGGTCTACGTTAATGGTAGAAAGCAATGGACGTCTTGCGGACAGATCGTTTTGCTGTAAACGACATCAAATGGTACGCGGAGACACTGGATGATGCTTTACAGACTGAATGTGCTGCGATTTTGCTCTTGATGTGACTGAGCAATCCGTCTCTGCCATGAGCACAATTTGCCTGCCATCATGTGAAGCTGTGCACTGAGGTGAATGCAATCGAACACGTTGCTCGTTGTACCCTACTGATTCCAACGATCAATTATCTGCATTACTGTTGTTTTGTTGTGTCCAACACAACTACTGATTTCCCTGAAGGATAATTCATAATCTCGGTAAACCTCTATTTTTCCTCTGTCGAACTCGAATACTTGATCGAAAATAAACGCTCTTTTCTACGAGGCATCATTGATAGGTTTTTTGAAAAAAAAACCACAAGAATAACATCAATGACGAACATGAAATCTTTGAAATCCCTAAGTCTCAAAAAGTGCTTTGAAGTGGCACCACAGGCTCGCATGTTGTGCGTCTGCGCTGAAGTTCCAATCGTTAGCATATGTCACCTCCGCTAACGATTTTTGTAAATTTCATGTTATTTGCATGCTTCCTTCAGAGTGTTGCATTTATAGTGGCCAGCAGTGTAGCATACGTTTCTGTTTTCATACATATTTTCATCCAATAGATAAAAAAAGCTTTTAAATTAAATGAAATAATTATGAAGCTTTTTTTTAAACTTTTTTTTGTGTAATATTTAAAATTAACTTATTTCCAGGGATAAAGTTATAAAATATCTCTGATTTACATACTATTCAATAAAATGTTTTTTGATATTTTCATTTTAAATGAATAAAGGTATTTATTTCTATCAAATTGTGTCAATCGTAGTCTTATACAATGTATTCATTATTAATTCTATGATTATGATCACATTAACAACCTATGTAAATTGAAAATAATTTTAAATAAAGAATGTAAAAATGTACTTAATTAAAATATTCTGTAAAGAGTCACGGAAGAAATGAATATAAATTGACTCTATTTGATGGAATTAAAAAAACACCATATCATAAATTAAGCGAGATAGAAGAAATTATACTTCAATAACTAATTTTAAGTCTAAATTCATTTCACTGCGACGAAGAGATTTTTCAATATAATATATTATTAAATATTTTCAAATAGAATTTACGATCACGCTACGATTATTATTTTTAAATAATAATATCATCAATAGGAAATGAAAATTTTCTCCGTGTGTATCCTTAAAAGAAGATAAATTCGGTAATGCATTCGCTGTTTACCTAAGTAATTCAAATCTGAAGCATTTTTAACATTTTGTTTCGTTGGAAAATGTTGTTCAGATGAATGAAATAGCTGCAAACTTTACTTACGCTTAGACAACTCTAGGAGTACTTTGTCTTAAAACAATTTACAATAAAAATATTTTAGAAATTTATATATTGAATTATTTGATATTTTTGCTTACAATCAAGTTGTATAAATGTAAAAAAAAAGACTATTTTTATAATTCATGCTTAATTCACTATAAACTGATTGCAAGATTATAAATTCTTACAATCAATTAAATTTTATCAGTTTTGTTTTTGTTATAAAAAATAGATAATATTATGAATAATTTTATTACTTATTGTCCAGCTAAGTAGAAATATATTATTTACCTTAAGGAAGTTGCATACGATAATAAACAAAGTATTATATTTGAAAACTAAAAAAAAAAAAAAAAAAAAAATCCTAAAAGCAGATAAAGGTTTTTGTTGTAGAACATATTGATCTAATAAAGTGAAGAGATATAAACTAAACATTCAAACCATTATGTATTGCTGTATACAATTATTCCTAACAAAACTCTTTAATGAAAAATCACAATAAAAAATAATAATATTTAAAATATTTTTCAACACCTGTGAAATAAGCCTTTAGAATAGTAAAATAACACTAGCTTAAAATAAAACATTCTTTTTAAAAGAGACTTGTTAAAAGAATTTAATGGAAGAATGTAACATTCATTAATACATTTTGTCCTATTCTTCACTTTTCTTTGCACTATCCATGAATATATGCTCTTTATAGCATTCTAGTATTTCAGATAATTTTCTAAACAATGGTGCTATACTTTAATACTAATTTCTTACAATAATTTAAAAGTAAGGAATAACAATTTCTTACTACCAAATAAATCGTAAAATTTATCGTATTCTAATTTTAAAAAATGAAATCCCGTGTTTTAATTTAATTATTTTTTTATTTCTTATTTTATTTAATTTTTTTTATTTATTTATTTTTTTTTACATATTTGCAGATTAAATATCGTTACTTTATCATGCGCTGTTATTATACGAGGGTCACTCTGAAATTTTTGAGATACAAATATGTTTTTAAAGTTATACTTACAAAATTTTAGGTGTGTTCAAAGTAGTCTCCTTCAGCATCATTGCATTTTTGTGAACAAATTTTCCACAGATTAAATGTCTCAAGAAATCCATTTCTTGGAATAGATGAAAAAAATGCATTTATAGCCACATCAATCTCTTCTTTTGAATAAAAACGACGTCCACGTAAGTTCTTTTTTAGATTAAAGAATAACCAAAAGTCTCACATAGCTAGATCAGGTGAATACGGTGGATATTCCATCACTTTAATTTGTTTTTGTTTAAGAAACTCAATTGTTAATCCATCTGTATGTGAAAATGCATTGTGATGATGTAGCATCAGTCCCCTAATATTCAGTACTTGTAGAATTTCTGGAAGACATTTAGTGGTATAGCAGTTTGTTATTGTCTTCTGTTCTTCCAATTTAATGGCTTTGACCAATCCTGTACTTCTAAAGAAAACGGCATACATCACTGTTTTTCAGTGCGCGTTATTTTTTCACCATTGTCAGCGTGCGATCAAGTTCAAAGACCCATACTTTGCTTTCATGACGTGTTGGAACGTCAAAAAACAGTAAGTACGTTTTATCACCAGTTACAATTTTAGAAATGATGCGGTGGCCACCATCATTTAACAATTTAAGAGTTTCTTTACTGATTCTGACACGCTCCTCTTTTTGGTGCCCAGTTTGATTTTATGGGGCCCAACGGCAAACTACTTTTTTCATATGTAATTCTTCATGAATGATTTTTTGTATGGCTGTGGATCCAATAAAGTTCCTTCTGTATCATTTGATAATTACAGCGATTGTCATCCATTAACATTTTTCGTATGGCAGACACATTATCCGGGATTACTGCTGACGGCGCCCTTACTGGGTGTTCTTCATCCTAAAGAAAATTGCAGCCTCTTCTAAATTCTCTAAACCATCTGAATACAGTAGCACGAGCTGGAGATTCATCAACAAATGCTAATTGAAACCGTTGAACGCATTCTTACTGATTTAATCCTGCTTTAAATTCGTAGAAAATCATAGTGCGAAAATGTTCTCGCTTCAACTCCATTTTCTCTTCTGTTTAAAATTTATTCTACGTTAAACAATTTGAAGTAAGTCAGTAAAAAATCGTCACCTGTGTTAAAATACTTTGTAATTTAAAATTAAACCATTATTTTTATTTTGTAAATTATTGTCTACGCATATCTCAAAAATTTCAGAGTAACCCTCATATAATATAAACGACAATATCATTAATTATTTTTTATAGAAGTATTTTATCAAATCATTTGAATAATTACTTTTTTATATTTTTTTAAATAATATTGAAACAGAAGCAGCGATAGAACCAATAGTTCTTGCAATTTTTAATCAACAACACGAATATTTTAATCTAAAAAGTCTATAATAATATATTTTTTATTTGTGTAAAAAAATAAAATTAAAGAAATATTTTTCTATTTGTGTTATGCTTTAATGTACACAAAAAATTTGAGAATTTAGTTGACGATAAATCATTGTTCATTTTCAAGAAATATAAATATTTCCCCTGCATTATTACATTCTTTAAAGTATCCAAGCTTCTTTGTATTTATTTCAAAGATTTTTTGTAGTGATCCAAATTTTTTGTAGTGATCTAAATAGAATGATGTAAAAATTGCATTCATCAAATGAACTCAAAATATATTCTATCAGTATAAAAGCATTTTTCAAAATTTTCTTTAAGTTTACATTTAATGATTTATCAATTGTATGCGAAATTATTGTTTTAACTTATTGGAAAGCAATTAATAAAATTTAATAATTTTGTGAAGAAAATGTCATATTTAATGTGAATCACTTTATCAATTACAAAAGTCACTACGGTAGTTTAAAATCAAGGACATTTTTATAATGATTTTTTTCTGCACTTGTGTATCAGCACACAGTTTCATAAATTAACAAAAATTATGTTTTTACGTACGTTTTTGTGTGTGTGAAAAGATTTGTAAAAAGTGTCTTTTATATTATTTATTTAACAAATGATTAATAACTATAACAATATTGTTGTATAGGTGCTCAATATATTTTATTCACATAACATCTTAGAACTATATATACTTGTGTGTATATATACAGAACAACACTTATGACGTATTAAAATATAAGCATTGCATGCAGATAAATATAATTCATTGAGAGGGTTATCGGTACATTCTTTAACATAGGGTTTTTAGGATTTGTTTGATTAAAATTACATGTTAAATTATTCTAATGGTTACATTTGTCACTAGATTTCAGCAGAATATTTTATACTAATCTTTTTACAAAATTACTTATATTTATATAAACCTACGGTTTTTATATGCAGCAATTTTTACATGCCCTCTTGTGATTTGTGCAATCTATACTTACATTCTATTTTTACGTGATCTGTACTGACATTCTATATTTACGCAAATTTTCATTCTTCTAAAACAATATCACCAGAAAAATATAAATTTGAAGAAGTAAAGAAAACAAAGAAAACATTACAACATTGAAAATTTAAAAAAAAAAAAAATATTTTCAAATATCCGAATTCACAATTTATTTTTACAAAATGTAATATATATTCTGTACTATGTAATAATTGAAATTATTGTTGAAAATATTTTTTTTGAACAAAAATACTTAACTAAATTTAAATAATGTTTGCATATTTAAAAGTCTTTTGGAATATTTTAAATAATCGTTGACATTGTATCAGTCTATTTTAATAATATGAATTATTTATCAAAATAATTAGAAAACTTTGGCAGTTATTGTTAGCACATTATTAATCCTCAGCTTTTAAGTGAAAAGAAATTAATGGAGAACGATTTAATTTTTCAAAAAATTATTTCATTTGTTAATGGTGTGCTTCTAATGAATAAATAAAAAAATCAAAAGAATAGTGTTAGTAATCGAGTTTTTGCATTTACTATGTACCTTCAAACTTTCAAGAGTATTTTTTGAGAAATCATGGATTTAATTCAAATAAGATTATGCATTTAATGAGAGCTAAGATTTGACTTAGGAAAACCTTTACCATTCCAATCAAAATTAATAAAAATATTTCTAATCCAGGTACATGATAATTTATTTTTTTTCCACCAAGTTTTATATATTTTTCACATTTTATTTCATCTCTGGTATTTAAATAAAAAAAAATGATTTGCATTCCAGTGAAGACAGGAAGCAATTTTAGCTTCTGATATGATTAATGCCTTTTCCTTTTCATTTTTTGTACTTATAAGCTCAAATACAATAATAACGTTATGCCGTTTTATTAATTAAAACTTATTTTGGTCTTTCTATTCTTTTACTCGGAGTTCTAGCTAATTTTTTTGACTACCAAAAATGAAGTTAGCTATTTTTTTACACATAACTTTCATATTTGATAGCTTAGTTTAGCTGAAAATATCTTATGATATTAATTTGGGTGAGTTATTGTGCTGATTAAAAAAGATTTCACTTGGTGCTATTTAATTATCCTCTACTTAAGTGATATGAATTATCTACTTTTATCCTAGAAAAAATAAGTGTAATGAACGATTTATAAAATAATAATGTAGGAATTATGTACATTTCATTATATTAAGACAGGGTCAAATTGATATTGTCGTAATGCAAACGACATAAAAGGAGCCGCAGAGGAAACATATGTTTTACTGTAAATGAATTCTGTAACAATTCCTCTCGGCAATAGTTTTTAAAATGTATAAAGAAAATACATAAAAATTGTAATACAATGAGACAAGTGTCATAAAGGAATAAAACTAGCCATTTGAAAGTGGCACCCGAAAACTGCACTTAAAGTTTATAGCAGTTTTCCATCCCAGGGTCCTTTTCCCCTTGGGATGCATGGGTGGTCCGTACAATATAAAAATATTCTCCTTTTTGTTTGTGTGTGGCCAATCAAGGGTTTTGGAGGGGAGATTCCTGACCATTTCCTGGAAGCCTAACGCCGATGAGATACAAGAAAATAACCAATAGAAGAAATGGGAGGAGAGATGAAGACAATATAAAAGTTAAGGAGTTGAAGATGGAGCATCCAGATATTCCGATATTCAGAATTCAGAGAGATATGAATTGAATAAAAAAGACAAATCCTCTTAGCTTCCGAGATAGAATTCAGCGAGATATATGGAGAACCAAGCCTAGGAAGAGATGCCTAACCCTACGATGAGATATGGGAGAAATAAAAAGTCTTAGCTGAGATTTTGAGAACTACAAAAGTCCGCCGATAATAGAAAGAAAGGTACGGAGCAGTGAAGCACAGACCTGACCAAAATGAGAGACATGGAACACAATCCACGGGTAATGCTGGAGCAATGCGATGATGAAAGGAGAGTCTAACGAAAGGGAAGCAACTGTATTGAACTACCAAGGGAAATGCACTATAAAGGGGGTGAGTCTTTTTAATCTCTTCTTCAAGACCCTGGCCACACAATGTTTTATAAATATACTTTGATTGAATTTATATGCTGTTAAGACAATTAATCTAGAAATATAAATTGTAAATATTTAAATGTTAATAACACAATAAAATTACATTATCAATTTAATCTTTGTCATTCTAATTTGTTCTCATTAAATCTCCACTATTTCTAAGAACCTGAGTTAGCTCGGTGTTACCCGTATATGCCGAGTTTAACCGCGACAGATATTATATGCTGTAATGTAGTTACCAATAAAAACCTTTGAAATTTTGATAGATAGACTGGAAATTAAGATTTCAAACTAGTTTTATTTTGTGTAAACTTTTGGACGTGTCCTATCTATTGAAAGAATTATGAAATGTCTTTTAAATTGTAAAATTAATAAAATTCACAATTAAAAAAATTATGGTAGAAAAGGATTCTTTAGAAAAAATCTCTATCTCTTATACATTTTGTATTATCTTCGTATCTTGTTCTATATTCTACCTAACGTGGGATAATACAGATGCAACATAAAAAGAAAACTTTATATTCGTTAGAAAGAAGAGTGTGTTAGCGAAAACCCCAATCACATTAAAATTCATAAAAAAGTATAATTCTCCATTAACATGGAAGTTGATATCATATATAAATTTCCATTAACATGGTATCACGCCAACATTCACAGCTATTGCTAATGTAAGCCTACTTCTTAATTCATTAAATATTTTCCTCCTGTTAGAATAACTCATTACAAATTCTTCCGAAAGGAATAATGGTATTTCATCGAGCATTTTTTTGCGGAAAAGGATTTGGTTCACCTTACTAAATTCATTTGTCTTGAAGTTTTCATTCAAATTGCAAATGATAATATAAAGACAAAACCGTAATATTGAAGTTGGACATCGCATTGATGAACATTAAATCTTGGGTTCTATCCCAGCTACTGTTGAGCAGTGGAAAAGGGATGCTGAAATTTGGTTTTCTCCATTCATATTTGCAGTTATTGTGTGTGAGAGATTTTCAATATTATTGTTTGTCGCAGCAGGTGAAAGCCGCCTCTGCCGATGAAAAGCTCTCCCGGAAAGAAATTTATGGGGTATATACACAAATACAATACAATGGCTTTCAGATATTAGTCTGAATGCTACCTGAAGTCAAACGATAATATCACAATGAGGTGAATCATCTTGGAAAATGACTTTTGATTAAAGATTTTCAAATTATGCAAATACAAAAAAAAGGTATGCTTCTCTGCAAAAGTTCTCAATCAGTTATTCCACAGATAATCTAGATTATGTGCAGATTAATTGGGGAGGTAAGATAAAAAGCCACAAATTGTTTCATTTCTAAAATTACATACGATCTGCATCATATTTTCTCAAATAACAGCTAAATTTCTTTATTATAAAATGAACACGTTGTTTATTTATTTTATCATGCTTAAAGATTTAAACAAAGGAAATATTACAACACTGAAAATTTAAAAAAAAAATTCGAATAACCGAGTTCCATTTATTTCTTAAGAACTCGGTTATTCTAAAGAATTTATTTATAACTAATTCAATAGAAAGTCAATGAATTAATTGATAAAATCAATAACCGCTCAATTATAAAGCTATTATGCAAATGGTATAAAATATTCATATCACAATATTTACAGCATACCACATGACTGTATGCAATTCATTCCTCAACAACATTAATATATTTAAATTTATACTTTTTTGTGATTTATTTTCTCCCTTCCTTTTCTTTATTTAATAATATTAATAAGATTTAAGTGGTGAAATGAAGTTCGTTATGAACTACTATTATTATACTAATTTTATTTTTTTCAAATTTTATTTGCTTATCGAATAATTTAAATTTATCATTCGCCAAATCCTAATGTTAGAAATAATATCTAAATAACAAAAATTAGCAGTAAAAATATTATTAAAAATCAAAATAAGTAATGCGTCACATTAAGAAATACACAAACACTTGCCAAATATCTAACACAAAGAGAAAAATAGTAAAAAAATAAACAATAGTTAACATAATGGATAGTAAGGCCTAATGTAAGTAAATTTCTCATTAAAAGAAAAAAAAAAACTTTAAATGCATTTTCAAAATTAAAAAAAAATTAATCTGCTTGTATAAGAATTTGAACAAAAAAAAATAAAATGAACAAAAATATCGCAAGACTGATAATTTAAAAAATGTAGATAATGCACTTAAAAATTGCAATTATTAATTTAAAAATATGTTTAATCAAAATTAAATGATATTTTTTTTATTTCAATTAAAAATAGTGTAGCACTAATATTTTTTATGCTTTAAAAAACTAAATGGCATCACTTTCAATCAATTGAAATAAAAGAGGCTTCTACTTATTCTTGAGAGGATGAGAAACAGGATGTAAATTTTTTGCCTAAATGAGAAACTCTTTTTACTATTTTGTACTAAAAAAATTATTTCTACTTCAACATATAATAAATATTTCGCCTTTTTTCATGTTTTTATTAAAGTAAATTAAATTCAAAAAATATATTTTTTTGTATGTGCCAAACCTTAGTCATCTGATAAATGCTCCCTCTGGAGGTGAAAGCTGAAAGTCCACTTAAAGGATTCATGACAAAATAATTTTCTTACAACCGCTCGCAATGATAAATAAAAGAGACTCCCACATAAATTAATCATAACAAATAAAAGAGAATCTGTCTTGTATCGCTTTCGTTATTTTTTGCCTAATTTAATTTTGAATAAATTATTCAAAAGCTAAATTCTCAAAGTTATTTTGGAGCTAATGATGTGTTTAAAGAAGAAAAAATTAATATTTTCTTCATTGTTTTACGTAAATTAATATATGAAATAACTATGGTCTTTTTTGTTAAAAAAAACTTTTAAATATATTTATTTTAAAAATATGTTGGCAAATGATGTATATTTCTACATTTTATAATATAATTTTGAATACAAAATTGAATGTATAAAGTAATTCTAATAAGTAATTATTTAATTATAAACATTTTTAATTCATTAACACTTAAGATCTTTTCAAATGACATTTCTGTTCATCGATATACACAGATATGCAACTGAGGAATCATCGAAATTCAATTATTCTGCTGTTTAATGGTGAAAAGTTTTAGGTTAAGAAACTTTGTTTTATCAAGTGTATAAAAAAAATTAGAATATTTAGAAAAATTGTAGAACTTATTTAATAACGTAAAATGTAAAAAAAAAATATTAAAATTTTTTTTTTACAGTTAAAATTTTTGAAAAACATATTCCAAGTTCATTTAAATTCTAAATTATTTTTCTCAAAATTTCACTTGATAAATTTTAAGCGCAATATTTTGAATAAAAACGTAGTTACTTTTATGACATAATATGTAAAATATTGTGGGGGAAAGGTGCAATTACTTTTAATTCTCGATGCTGTTAAATTATAGTACTTTAATACTTAAGCATCATTTTAATCCAAACAAATATATTGAAAAAAACTTCCTTCCACAACCAGTCAAATAAAAAATAATCTTTCAGAACATTGAAGGCTTTAACAAAAGAATTATAATTCTTTGTAGTTTAGATTCAATTACATGGAATTATAATTTGTAAAAAGATAGCATTTATGAAAATTATGGAATCGAGAATATAATTTATATATGAGTCACGCTTTCCTATTCAAAAGCAATAACAATTGCCACAAGTTTAAGTACATTAAGAATTACAACTCAAGTTATGGATATTAAATAAAAGAAAATATTTAATGCGTCTAAAAAAAAAGCCTAAAATAATGAAATTATACTTCTCTATTAATTTAAGATTATAATAACTATTTCAGTTTGCAATTCCTTTTTTTTTAAAAAAAATGTAAATTTATTTAAAAACATAACCTCTATGTGCTTTAGATTTCTTTGATTTTAAAATTCAAACAATCATAAATATGTTGTATGGTGATATTTTATTATGAAAATAATATTTTGCTTTATTTTTCTGTCCGTATTTGACAACTACATTGTACTAAATAAATTGATATTGAAATGTAAACTACTTTGTGTTTCAAATATATATTGAAAATATTGGTGGTATGACATTTTTATTTATTATTTTATTCCATTTAAAATAAATTCGAAATGGAAAAATGGACATGAAATGGAAAATAAATTTGAAATAGAAAACTCGTTTTTGGCTTGAATATTTAATGAGAAAGATTTTATTTTAAAAGCGAGATATTCAAAAAGCAACACTGCCATATTTTTGTATTTTTACTAGGATTTGAATGAATTCTTTAAAATGGACGTATACGAAATAATCCAGAGCTGAATGCTAGACAGGCTCTTAGAGATCTATAGGAAGGTAAAACATGACCTTGTATTTGATGATAAGAATTCGATTTTGAAGAATTTTGGCTCATTCATGAAAAGAAAATCCGATTTTATCTAGAGTTCCTTCTGAAACTGATCATTGCTGTGAAATCGGTTTCTTATATCTTCTTTGAATTTCCTAATATTTTCGCAAAAAGCATCACATAAATATTTTTTACGATGTATGTGCAGATATCATGTACAGTTTCATCAAAATAACTGGTTATTCCCATTTTATTGTAAACCATTGCAAATAAAAAAGAATAAAATTGTATACACGTATTGTTCTTACTAAAATATTGTCTTTTCGAAACTATATAAAAATAAATTGAACAAATTGATGACAAGATCATTATTTGTTTTGTCAATGATGAATAAAAAGAAAAATATTCTACAATTCAAAATTTATTTATGTATTTTTCTAGAAACTGAAAATATGAATAATTATTGATCTCAATTAATTTATAATATTTTTTCCATGTCAAAAATATGGTAGTCGTAATTATAATATTAAAAATTCATATTTTATCCATTTTAAATAAAAATTACTACAAGAATAATTCTTTGATTCTATGGTGGTCTGGTTCTGAAAGTCGTATTTCTCTTGACCATGAGGTAGTAGGTTCTATCCTCAATTCTTACCGAAACTCGGTCAAGTTCACTGACGGCGAGTATAGCGTGAGAACTATATGAAGGTTACAATATCCCATTCTTGGGATGACTTGGAAAAGAAGCTACAAAATTCAATTATCGACTTGAACAGGACGTCACTTGAACGTGGTTCAAAATTACAAGTCGGATTGTCTGTGTTTAAAAGACAATGGCTTTTCAGTCCACTGATAAGAGTATAATCGTAAAAACCAAAATATAATTATTAATGTCTACATTATATTTCTTTGTCTTCATAAAGAAAATTTATTTCTAGTGAGAATATCATAAAGGAGTTTTAATCAAAAATCTGATGTTCTCTTTTGAAAATTTTCAATTAAATAGTATTTTTATTTGTTGCTAAAAATAAATTTAAATTTATATTTAGTTTTTTGCAAAAAAATTATATCATAAATTTGTTTAATTACATGTTCAAATACTATAAGTTAAACTTCTGTTTTAAATTTGAATAAACAGTTATTGAAAGCGATTATGAAATAAATTAGTGTTAATTTCGATAAGTATGCTTATTAACATGATCAAAGGGATTTTATACAAGTATTGAAAAATAGATAATTTAAAATGGTAAGGTTTAACCAATAAATTAAAGTTACTCATAAAAATGTACAAATCCCACAATTTTAAAATGAGTATCAAAATCAGATTGAAAAATTGAAGATAGGTGAGATTGAAATTGAATTTGACATAGAAATTAATGTGAAGATACATTATATATAATATGTAGAGATATTTTTATTTTTTTATTTGAAAGTTACTGATTTATATATTATCGTTTGTGTATTGGTGGTAGAAAAACATATGGTTTAAGATGTGCAATAAAGATAGCAGTACTTTAATTGTAAGGATTGACTAATTTCAATATATTTTTTGTACAAATTTTTTAATAAATATTTTATCACAAAATTTAAGTTAGTTTTTTACTCACTGATGAAACTTGAAGCTCATGTTCTAGATAATACATTTTAAAATTAAATATAATTTAAATAGGCTCGTACTAGTATATGAGTTCCAAATATTATGAAAAAAAGTATAAATCACAGAACACTATGAAAAAAATATAAACATAAATCACCCTTGTAGCTGAACAACTTCCGAGTATTGAAAATATCACCCAAGCACTAAATATAAAATATTCAATGTTTTAATAATATTCAATGTCAATGTCAAAATATTCAATGTCAGAAAAAAACAAAATATCGTTTGTTAACTATAGTCTCAGTTGTAGTTATAGATACCAAAATTTTTAACTGGAATAAAGCGATTCTGTATGTTTTTAAGAAGTATATATATATATCTTACCAGTAGTATTTTCAAGACTTCTAAAATTGAATTACAGCCAGATAACACCAGGAAAAAGGAAATATTATTGGTGTATTCTTTAAAAGCATACAAGAATCTTTTATTTCCGCGAATAAGAGTAGTACCTTGAACTGCAACTGGGACTGTTGTCAGCAGATGATCTATTGTTTTTGTGTAGTTCTTTTATTGTTTTTGTTTTTTCAGCTACTATTAACTGTTGAAAATCCTCCTCAAGAGATTCAAAAGGTGTCTGATCATATTTAGAAAGCCTTAAGCTCACTGCGCATTTAAAATTTAAAAATGTAATAAGATGAACGAGGCAAGTGCTTTGAAGTTCTCACCTTGTTTAATGGTCTTTTTTTTTCTGAAAATGTCAAATTTTTTCTTCTTTCAAAGATTTTGTTTAACTATTTTTTTCTTTTTTAAAAAAACAATTTTTATGAAAATTGGCTTTTCCATGTTTCATTCGGGTAGTAGAATTGTATATTTTTTCTGTAGCTGAAAATTAAATAAAATAAAATAATTTTTATTGTCTATCGTATTTATATACTGTCATTATTTTATGTTAAATTAGTTAATGAATTTTGGCTTTTAATTTTTTAATTCTTATACTTGAAAAAAACAACAAGTGTTTATAATAGAGTTATATTTATCAATTAATTAATAACAAGGTTTTACATAAAGGTAGATGATGTATTTTCTTATATAACTGTATAGACTTGAAAGTATTGTATTTTGCGCTCCTAATAATTTGTAAAAAATCTATTTTAGAATTTAATTAAAAATATTTTATTTTATAAATAAAAAATAAATTTTCCATAAATAAGTTTTTAATAATATAAAAAAA